>UZAF01016122.1:81516-113816 GCA_900617895.1 Haemonchus placei
GGGGGGACTGAAATAGAAAATGCACTAGATGTCCATTGATAAACCCATGATTTCAAGGGGATTCAACTCTAAATTTTCTACACGCTGTAGCCGGACTGGTCAAAGCATAGCTATTGAATAGTCGAAAGCAAGTCAATTTCTCCAAAGTAATTGTGTCTGCTTAGCAAAAACTTTCAGTTTCGATTTTGATGGAAAGATCTCATTACGGCGTTGATCTCAATTTTCAGATACCCTTAATTGAATTTTATCGGACCACCATTGTCGCTATGTCAAGCTCTCCCCGTTTTCAATTTGTAGGCCTGATGAGAGCCAAAAAATGCATTTTTTCTAGAAATCGCTTTCCGCAATGAAACAGGTCAAAAGTGGGGTGCCCTGATTGATAGCTTCCAATTTGCTTAATCTTTGCGTATAGCTGGTAATTTCTCTCTATCTGGATAACCTAGCATAAATTCCCTTTTCATCTAGCCCTTATTTTGAAGGGATCTCTCAGAATTGAGTCCAAACAAGCCAATGTCATTAAGGGCAACACTTGGCAGTGGACCGTTTCCATATGAATAGAGTATGACCACATTGAACATTAGCTTAGGCCCACTGTCTCATCTGATATTCCATTTTCCTCGCCTGCTGCTGAATAACTCCGGGAATGATGTCTAGATCCCACCAAGTTACTTCTACAAGACCAATAACTAACCAAAAGCTGATGATTTGTCGAAATAAAAATTTAATTTCAGAATCGTTTGAGACTGCCTGTGTGATCGAGGAAGACGTGGAGCTCCATCCGTTCGCTTACCGCACTCATGCTCATCGCCATGGCGTTGAAGTCGCCGGATGGGTGGTCAACGAGGTTCGTTCAATTGATTGATCCAACCGGATCGCGTTTATTCTTAATAGCCAAGGAGGGGGCTTCAAGTCTTCCATTCAGTCTGCTTTCCTAGAACACATGGTTATCCGTGATCACCAGGCATGATTCCGAAAGTCTCTTGGTCTCGGCTGAGATCATTCAGTGTTTAGTAGTGTATAATACAATTAGTAAAAGAGTAGCTGCAATGACTACTCTTTCAGAATCCTCCTAATCTTCTAAGCCAGTGTCGGGGTTCTATTGTCGTATAGTTTGGGTGGACAGTTTAGCGAAGACTGCATTCAGCCTCCATACTCAAGTCACGTAGCTACAACTCGATGAATTATTCAGGAACATTTTCTTACGTGAGCCGAGACACTAATAATGTGGCTAGCCGGTTACGTTGAAAAACCAGCAAATTGAATTTTTTTCTTAAACAAAAAGCCTCTCATCTAACCATCTGGGGGAGATAGAGAAAATTGAAGGGGAGGGAAATTCAATTCCTAATATTAACCTTCAGTTTCTTTGAGGAATACAACGTACGAACTAGAAGTGAGCTAAATTAATGCTTTAAACATGCGTATTAATCGATGAGATGGTTCACATTGAATCCACGGAGATGCTGCACGTACGTAATACTCGCTCAACAGAGACATTGAATGCATATTCGAGTCAGCAGTAGGACATGATACCGCTGAGGAACAAAAAGAAAAAAGAATTGAATATGAAGGAAGAAACAAAACATTGCACACTGAACAAATCCTGGAATGGTTTCAGAACGAGAAGGGTGAAGACGAGTGGTTCCTAATCGGTAGACGTGATCCTCAATTGCCACAGATGTTCGCACCGGTCAAGAACACCTCGCTGATTGTACGCCAGGGTGATATGCTTGCTGCCAGGTAAGTACCGATTGTGTATCATGATGATAAGCAGCCAAATATCTCAACACTTATTTACCCAGTTATTTAGATGCATCCTGAAAAACAATGAAGACCGTGTGATCAAGATGGGTCCAACGGGTGAAGACGAGATGTGCAATTTCTACATGATGTATTGGACCGACGGCGATAGGGTAATCAATATATACATTTATTATAAGACGCCTTTACTTCTGTTGACTTGGGCTTTTGCGGCTATCCTATTCAGACTGTCATTTTTTGATTCTACTTTATCTTTGAAAGTTTTGAGGAAAACCGTAAACAGCTGCCAACTTGTGATATATTAAAATATTTTGAAATCCTCACTCCTCACTAATGACCAGTGTGGCGTGGAGCTTTCTGGGTGTTTCTATTTAACGCGGAATTGCTTCGAACTTTTACAGACTTAATAACCGAGGTGCATTTGGTAGTTGAGGACATTGTGGGAAAACGGCATACATGAAGCTGCCGCTTTAGAAAGATGGATGCATTTTGGTCTATTCACAGATTCAATATGACTGACTAAGATGTAGGTAAACGAGAAACTGGTTATAATGTAGCTGCTCTCACCATAAACGCTCAGCCCTTCCCTCTCTATTTTTGACAAGGGGCATGTAGAAGGTGTGAACCTCTTTTTTAAGTAAAGGGTAAAAGGAGGCCCATTTCATTCAAAACCGAGGAAGACTCCTTACGATTAATTTCGTAAACGCCGTGCTTAGTACAGTACAAGTACCAGTTGCAATTATATTTCAAGTACATGAGGAAAATATCTCAGTGATGACAAGTGAATATGAGCTTTTTCAGACCATGAAGGACAACGTTTGCTACTCTCCAGGAGCTCCTCTTTATCATTGGAGTTCGGAGGCTGGGCTGAATCACATTCCAAAGTGAAGTGTAGGTGACTGCCATCATGTTGGTGTGTACCATATCGACGGGCGATCGAGGGACTATGAGAAAGTGTGTGTGTGTGAATCCAGAGAAAACTATCATTCAATCATTGTATAAACTGTTGCACTTTGTTTACACACTCATATACACATAATGATTACGGTATCTCTAATACTGCATTAGAGACTTGTTAACTATTTCAGAAGTTTTTTCCGTATCTCCTTCCATGAACGGAGGATGGGAATGTCACGCATATGATAACGATCCGCTAAATTTGGGTTGCAAGTGAATTTAGCATATTTGGCAGCACGGGGACGACAGCTGCAATGTCCTTATTTTAACTGCAACAACACCATTTTTGCGTTATGTTTTGGTCGCGACAGCAACGAAATGCTTACAGTGCTGCAGACAGGAAACATTAAATATCAACTGCAAGGGAGGAATTATCACTGAACTAACGTTACTTCCACTTCAACTTGAACTCGAGCAAATCTATATTTATAAACAAGTCGGTAGAGATCAGAGAGATATATGATGAGAGACCATTGAAAGAGTAAATTAGTAATGTAACGTTAGGTACCAACATTGTAGATTGCCGAGAAAGTTCTGCTACAATCCTTCACTACCAAGCCTGCGTCATGAAAAGGCCGAATTACATATTTAGTGTACTAAATTCAAGAAATCAAAAAGTTTATCTATCGTTATAAAATCTTTGTACATTGGATACCACATGTAGACTGCGTTACTGAACCACGTAAAGGCTGATGAAGAAATGCGAAAAGGATACACATAGCAGCAACGCATTCTATTATATAAATTCCATTTGGTTTGTTTCTGTATTTGGGTGAAAAAAGGCCTATAATGCGTTTTGGCTCGTGTGTAAATTTTCCGGAACAAAAAACGAAATCCAAAATAGATCTGTCGTTACAGTGCACAGGAAGAAATTTTGAGTTGCAAGCATACACAGCTCTTTATGGAGGATAACCATTATCTCAATTTCTGAAACAAACCCACTGATTTCCTCCATGGCATAGAATGCATGGCCTACAACTAAAAACATATTTAGTACTGGTACCACATCAACTCACACATAGAGTTACTTATGAGATAGTTCGGTAGTTTGTTAAACCCAAAATTGGAGTGTGACTCGATCAAATCCCTTCCTCTCTCATCGCAATTAACAAATCGAGGGCCACCTCAACATTTCCGTCACTGGATTCCAAAACAGACAAATTGGCAGCCTCGTCCGTAAAGCCAAACTCATTCAATTGCACCAATTGAGATGCGAATCGAGAGCTGAAACGATTCAGTGGCATTTGGCAACTAAGCACTGGGACCTATGACGATAGAAAAAACGATTAGGACGAAACAAAACACCTACCGCAACTGCAAGATGTGATCGGAAGGTCCGGGGTTAGGCTCAGAAGCCGCTGGTGCCGCAGGTGCAGCAGGTGCCGGCGGTGGCGTAGCAACAAGAGATGCAGGACGAGATGTAGTGCTAGTACCACTACGTCCTGATCCACCAGGCATAGCACCTCCAAACGCTATCGCCATGGCCTGAATCAAATATAGAAAGCAAACGAATATAACCGGCTGGGCAGAGCCATGACCTTCAGTGACTCGGATATTTGCAACCTCACTAGCACAGAAGCTCTTACAATGATTTCAGCTACCACTAATTCTTGAAAGTCACCTGTCTCAGCATTTCCTGAGTAATCTGAGGAGGTTCTGCTGGAGAGGGTGAACCATCCGCTTGAACACGCGGTGTACGCTAAACAGTAACATTAAAATAAGTCCAAACTATTCGAATACGAAAAAAAGCTGCGTATAAAAGAAATTTCTTCCACTAGAATCCAGGATGCGATCTCTACTAATTCGACAAATTCCCAAAAGAATCCGCTATCGGTAGATCGTAATCCGGCATACCTGAGATGATCCTCTCCCTCTCTGGGCATGTTTCTTCAATAGCGAATTGATTGCTGGTAAAAGAGCCGGATGCTGGGCGTGGAATTTGCGCAGCTGAAGTAGATTCATCGTTACTGTTCAAAAAACTTGGGAATTTCGTCATAGTAAGCGTCCTCACTTTTGCGATTCCTTCTTCATCACTAGGCAACGTCACCATGCCTTTGATGATGTAATAGTCTTGAAGAATATGACATGCAACCGGGTCACTTCGGAGATCCGGGAACTGTTTCATGATTTTCGATAAGAACTCCGGTTCAACAACTTCGGCCATTAAACGCATATGCATCTAGAACATAGACTGCAGTGAGTCTGGACTAAACACTGCCAAATTACCCTTCCTGCCCCCACTAACAACCCTATCCAACTCTGACCTTCTTTTCTTAGTTAATTGTGCTCTAACTCCGCATGTTTTGAATAATAAAACCGACTCTACTGTATGCTTGCGGCGCTTCGATAAAACAAAAAAAAAAGAATTCAATAGAAGATAACGTAGGAAGTCATCTTGTCAGAGTGAA
The DNA here is from genome assembly GCA_900617895.1 of Haemonchus placei. Lineage (NCBI taxonomy): Eukaryota > Metazoa > Nematoda > Chromadorea > Rhabditida > Trichostrongylidae > Haemonchus > Haemonchus placei. Next base: position 86,640 of record UZAF01016122.1, read on the forward strand.
CTCACATATCCAGACTCCTCCTTCTGAAGATAATCGAACAAACGGTCACATTCACGAAGTAACGAGTCGTCGCAAGGCTGTACAAGAAAAATGCACGCTAGTGAAACAAGCGAAAATACAAGAGTCGAACCCAAAACTTTCAAATGAAAATGCTCCCTGACCTGATTCACCATTGGGGTACCACCTCCCTGAAGTACACGTAGTGTGTCAGTTTCACGAAAGTTATGGGAGCTCAACTGCATATCTAACGGGAGAAATCGACCAGTATGGCTCAGAACTGTAATTAGACCATCAATGAAAAACCATATAGATAAGCATGATAAACATCACTGAAGCAGTTCGAAGAAAGTTATGGGCACAGCTCCGCTTTTAGGTGAATTGTCTCAAATTCACGGAAAGCAAAAACAGATCTGATTATCTCAATTACCATAGGCCCACCCTTACGGCTTTAGCACCAGAGAAGTACCTGAACGATCTGGTTCACTCTTCGTAACCTCTTTGATGACATCTCTAGCTGTGAGTGAATTGAGCCTATCCAATGTATACGTGGTGCATTCTCTGCCGTAGTAAACCTTCACCATGTCTGAAGAAACTCCACTCATAAAGATACATTCAATCCTACAATGAAAAGTAGTGGCTTCAGGACCTCACGTTCTTCAAATCGCCAAGATTTCATTGCATATTTATTAAATATTCCGCTGAGAGTGAATCTCGCACATTTTCATTGAGAGCATGAAAGTGATAGGAAAATACTAGCCTAATAAGGCATTCGTAGACACAATCCATTTCAGTCAAACCGGATAGAGTGACGAAGATTACTATGTGCAAAAAGAAAGCACAAATATACAGTCAAAAGATTGATTTGTGTACAAATAGGCGAACAAATTGAAATCTCCACCGTTCATACAGCAGAAAGAGCCATAAGTTTGGCATTGAGAGGATTTTGAGGAGACTTTAGCCACTCCTTTTTGAGAAGCTGCTTTAGCTGAGACAGGCGATATGTTGGGTGTTCTTGCTTGAGGCGCGGTAACATTGCTTCTTCGAAAGCCTGAACAATTGGATATAAAGAATGAAAAACCCTATTTCCTCACAATAAAGCACTACATCAAAAGAGTGTGGAGTAAAACAGCCATGACAAATACCCTTTTGATCAATTAGTCAAACATTTTTCCTAATAAGGGAGAAATTCGAGCATAAAACTACTTACTAGATAAGCGGCCTTCATTCGCTTCTCAGGATGCTTGTCGATTCCTTCGCGGTCACCACCAAGAACTTGAATGGCGTCCTCAACAGTCCTAGCCGTTGCTGTTCCCACTTCCAGCTGATTCATGTTTTCCTCAAGATGATCGACGACCTTAAACGAAACTGTTCACTCATATCCATGGACTGTAAAAGGATTGAACCTCCTTTGTGTACAGTGCTGTTTTACGAATATCCACAATATTTTTTGTCAATCAAACGAGAACTCAATCTGGAACCGGAATTTCCAATGGGATCACCAAGATTGAACTCGTAGAGTATTCAAATATAGAAAGTGGGGATATGATACATCTATCTGAACCTCTCTGAAACTTTCAAAACGTGACTGGTGGAATGGAATCTGAAATTTCCCCTAACTAAGCCTTGCCAGAAAGTTTGCATTATGATCTAGGAGACCTGTAACGTGAAGTTAATTGAAGAAGATAAAGTTTTACAACACCTCAATCTTTTCGGCAGCTAATTTAGCACGCGCCTCCTCTTCTTTCTGCAAGCGTAGTTCGGCTTCCCGACGTTCATCGATGGTGGCTCTAAGAAAACAAAATAAATTTAATGTGTTAAACTAAACAAAGAAAATATTCAAAATGTGGCCCTCAAAGTATTCCGTTAACCTGGTAACTTTCTGCGGTTGAGCATTCGACTTTGACGCTGCAAGTTTGGCCATCTCAGCTTCGGCGAGTTTACGATTTTCTTCTTTCCGTTTCAAAGCTTCCATTCTCTTCCGTTCTTCCTCCTCCTGAACGATACCACTTTTCTGAGAACCAGACAAATAGCTGTAAATGACATACCTTTCTCTGAAGCTTTCTATTGATTAGTTTATCGTCATCCGCCCAGTAAGCATCCTCAGCGGCCTTGAAACTAGGATAGATATATAGAGCGTCATGTCAAGAATACTTGCAAATATAATTGACCTTTTGCTTCTTCTCTTGCTCATCTTTCTTCGCTGCTGCCTTACGCTCACGAGAGGCAATTACTTTGGGATTTTCATTAGCAAATTTCTTCGGCATATCGAATTCTACCTCCAATATTACTTTTGAGAAAAGAAATATTGACAGAAAGATTGCATTAGGAACTACCTCAACAGTTGAAGAGAGATTGCACACGAAAAGTTGAAAAGTTCTACTTGATGCGGGTCATTCTGCGGTAAGCATTCTCTGTCATCGTACAGAGAAAGCGACACATACATGATTTTGTCTGAGACTACGTATGATACGCGTAGCAAAGAGCAGAAGAAATAACAAGTTTTACGGCATGGTGCATCGGCACGACTAAGGATATTTGAATAGAATTTTGCCTTCCTTTCGTTTTCACAAGTCTCCCTTCCAGTCGGTTACAGGTGAGCTGGAACAATATTCGCTTCTTCCAATCCAGGGGCACCAATCGATAATCTCTCTGACGAGTGGGCAACACAGGTTCTGAAGGACCGGGTATCCACAAGGTTTAGGCATCAACTCGTACCAGTTAACGACTCCTAAACGGCGTCTCACATATTATTCAGGCAAACTGGGAACACTTATTACCCGCTTCGAGGCTGAAGGGTTAGAATTGGTCAAGCTCCCTGATGCAGCAGAAGAGATCCCTTAGGCAAACCCCAGAAAAAGAAATCCGTGAGCCAAACTCCAGTTACTCCTAGAAGGTGTTGGAGCCATCGAAACAACAACATCGAAAATTGAGGAGAAGCGGAAGGATTATGCCGAAGCAATGGACAGCCTAGCCACACCTAGCCCAAAGGATGTCGACGACTTTGGAATATACTTATCATCCCCAAATCCACCATATTCCCCCGACTTGGCTCCCTCGGATTACCACCTTTTTTCCATTTCCAACTTTATCTGGATTGTCAAGGCTTTCAAACCCGCGACGACTTCAAAATGGCACTTGAGCAGCTATTCGAGGCCAGCCACCAGCGTCTGAAGCAAGGGCATCTACGATCTGCCCGAGCGTTGACAGAAGATCATTGAGCAATGGGGCATATTTCGAATGATTTGCAGTTGTCGTTTGAAAAATGTAAAAAACATAATCATTGTGAATCTGTCCGAGGACTTATGACTCAACCAATAGCGTATAATACAGTGCTTTTTATAATTATAAGGCCATCCTTGAATTTTGCACTTTCAGAAGAAGCAATCATTTAGGATTTTTTCTGGCATTTTTTCTTTGATGAACTTATCCCCAAGCACGAATAACCTAGGTATCCGTTTTTTATCAACAGATACATTTTCTGAACTTTTTGGAACAGTTTATCGGTTTTTGCGTTATTTCATAATTATAAGGTCTCCCTGAGAAAGTGAATAATTATTCATGGACGAGGAGAGAGATATACTACATCCATATAAGGAGATTTCGTCTTTCAAGATACTTACAAAGGTGACCATGTGCAGTAAATGCATCTTCCTGGATGATCTTCCCCGATGTCCCTAGATGTGATACCAGCTGTGGACGCCCGAGCAAAGTTACTGTCCGTGACGAGAGAAGGATTCTGAGGGCTGTTTCCAACAGTACGTCCTCCTTGAACCAGATCCCATTGGAATTAAATCTCTCCGTGTCCAAAACTGCAGTCTGGAGAGCAGTAAGAAGAGAAACAGAACACGAGAACACACCAAGCAAGCAACGAAGAAGGCGCCACGAATCACAGAGAGGCTCGACTCGAATTTGCAAAAACGAACCGGAGGGAGGGATTGAGCAAAGGTAGGTCAGCATCAAAATCTCACAATACGGCCGAATAATTTCCATGCAGGTTGTCTTTTTAGATGAAAATGAACTCAATTTGGATTGGGGAAAACAAGAACTACGAGCGAGATTTGAGGAAGGAAGCAGTCTAATTCAGCCGTCGCAATGTCGGTGGAGGATGTCTTATGTTGTGGGGTGCATTCTGCAATGATGTCGTGTTGGATCTAGCTTTCGTGAGCTCAGAATGGATTCCAGGGATTACCAGAATGTCTTGCAGCACCATTTGGTGCCCTTTCTAAGCCGTTGCCGTCACCTCAACTATGTCTTTCAACAAGACAACTCCTCCATTCATGTGAGCCGTGCAACGAATGCGTGGCTGCAATGCCAAAACATAAGCGTCCCATTAGCGCTGAGTACCCTATTCTATGAGCCGTCCCGTTACTGTCATGGCCGGCATGCAGCCCGGACCTAAACCCCATCGAAAATATCTGGGGTGTATTAGTGCGTATAATCTACGCAAATGGTAAAGTGTATGACAATGTTAATTTGTAGAGAAGAGCCATGACTATGGAGTGTGAGAGTCTGTCGCCTGTTCTCCTGAAGAAGCTCTGCGATTCTATGCCTGATCAGATCTTGGAGCTTATTTGGAAGAAGGAAGGCTGCAGTCATTATAAGATAATCTTGCAGTAGAAAGCGAATTAATCGGGTTTCAGGTGTTGTTTCTTTTTGGTTGTCTGTGCATATCGCCCAATCTAATATGCATCGGCTTAGAAGTGTAGAATTGTTGCTAAGAATTTGAAGGAAGATGTATAGTCAAATAGTTACCACGGAAAATGATATTTTCCCTATTCTAGTCATATTTTGCCAGCGGAAGCAATAAAAATTTTGGCTTCTCTCTAAAACTAGTTTTCTATGGGGTACGATCTATTGTGCACCGCAGTAGATTGGAAGATAAGTCCTGCAACACTTTGAATATGCTTATCTCTCCTTTGTGGTGCTTATCCTTTTCTTGTGAAGTTTCGATACATATCACTTGGCTCTCTTTATAATCTAGCTTTACATCACTTGGTCTCATGTGATTGTCCTTATCAGTGAATTGGTTCGCAATGCATAGTTATTTGTAATAAATCAGTATACCTTTACCTAGATATGCGCACCTCTCGAGAGGTAGATTAGGTAGAGCACCTTGGTTCGGCGGGGAGGTAGGTTATGTCGCCTATGCTATAGGACGTGGGGTGGGTGTAGTGGTCCAGAGAGCCAGCAGGTCTGAGGGCCCGAACTACCGTAGCGAATCGCGTTCAGAGGGTGGCCCACTCCATGGCACAAGACATCCCATGGAAGCGGAGAGGCTGCGACGGCGACTAAAGGACTTCGCTAGCCACATTTATACGCTGCACGGTATGTTTCGCTGGACGATGTAAACATGTCTCGAAGGTAAAAATTCCTCTCCAGCGGATGGAAGTATCGAGGCTTTTAAGGACTTCAAAGAAATATTTTGTACATTTGGAACCACTCAAAAAAATTGAGGAAAGGTTCTCTGCTCCCTACAATCTTTACGTTCAAGGGAAAAAATGTGACCTGGCGATTCGGGGTCCCTACAGCCCTCTAGCAAGTAATTTTTCACTGATCAGCTATTAGGTTGGAAGTTGAGTCCTGCAACACTTATCATGTTCCTCAAGGGTAACTCAAAACCCGTTCCAAATGTGAAATCAATTAACATCAAATATTAACAAAAATATTGAACCAAAATCAATAAAACTATCAAATATGAAATACAAAATTTTGGCCAAAGTGTTGCAAGACTATTTTTCAATCTTATATTAGCTGGAGCCCCGATGCTCGCCTAGATAAAGGCAATAGTCGACTTTCTGTTGAAGCAAGTGAGTTGCTTTAGAGTCTGACTCCGGAAATATCTGAACTAAACTGAAAACCTAAACAAGAGAGCTCTAGTTCGTTGCTTCAACTATACCATTGTCTGCATCCCATTCTATGATTGAGACAAACACTTCTGTAACTTAGGTATCTTCCACTGTCAGAGGTGATTCTTGTGTTACGTTTTGTGAGGCCAAGGAGCTTTCGTATTCCATATGGGTGTTGCCGACTAAACTGTTTCCTCCTTTTTACCCGTCTCGCTCATTATTTGGCCTTTGAATTCCTGTGTTCCGCTGTTTATCTACCCTACGAGCAAATTTTTCCAATCCCACCCTAGGCCGCCTAAGGTGATATTCTCAAGATTCAGATTCAGTGAAAAAGCCATTTCAGTTTCCCTTGATCTTAGGCTTCAGAAATAGAAAACGTTTTCATGTTTCGGATCAAATCACACCAGCATCCGTGAAACCATAAGTTATAGCATACCCTGAAATCCTAGATATGATCGATGTCTTGCAAAATAAATGAAGATGGGAGGCAAGAATTTAATGCTCCTGAACAGTTCTTCTGAATCCGTTATTTTTTGAAGGTTTTGTTGCATACAAACCTAGTGGTTCGCCAAGAAGAAGTTTTTCAAGTCAAAAGGTTCCGGTTCCGAAGCACATTGAACCATTCAGTGCGTCACAGCCACTTGGAATTGATGAAATGTAGCTTTTTGAAGTAAGTTTGCCTTTTCTACTGTATCACATGGGATGTTTGCCCCCACGAAAACACCCGAGTCATGTGGTGAAATCCCCTGAACAAACTGTTTTGTCAGCATCTGAACTGAAATGTTTTGATAACAGTTTAAAAAATGTTAAGATGACGAGATCGGGAATCAGGGAGATAATTAATGAAGTGATGCGATCCCAGTTGCTCTTATGGGCGGCATCCCTTTGATCAAATGAACAAAGCGAAGCGCTGAACTAATATATTTTCTTTATCAAGGCGACATATGACCGATTTTTGCGACTTCTTCAAGTTTTCTATTCTATCTTACGCCTTGATTTCAATGAAGAAAAGGCATTCCTCAGAATACGTATTCAGTGGGACCCAATCCACTGAGAAGTATAAGAGTTGAAGATTACAGCTAAGGTTCTATTCCCAAAATCTGATGACCCTCAAAGAGTTGATGCCCAGTCGGTAACCACGTAGAAGCAAAATGGGCGTTCTGTGCACAGCGCCCTCTGGGCTTTGAGAGCGACCATAAATGAGGCTTCATGAGACAATTCGCTGAGCAGCTGAGTCGCTTTTTGACTCTGAACACAATCACAGCGAATAATCAGAAATGTATAGCTAGCGATTATCAGTTTTATCACTGGTTCCAGAAGATTCGGGTGGTTTTTCCGAATATTCTTCTTCTAAAATTGGAGTCGTTGGATGTAGAGCTAGCCAATAAGCTTCTAAGAATTTGAAAATCTTGTTTGTCGCTTCGTGAAGTCCGTTGTCTTCGATAATAACATCAACCTAAAACATCGGGAACGCTGTCGCCTGTCCATAGAACATGGTTCAAAGTTTTTGAGTCACATACCTGATCAGGAGCTAACTGGTTGAGAAAATCGGCTCCGGCGATAGCACTGTGGCCTTTGATGCCAGTCTTTTTCAACAACTTTAACAAAATCTATAAAAAATTAACTTTCAGACTAGCCTTACATAGGCTAATGTTCAGCTCCACCCACAACTGCCAGTTCCTCCCGAAGGAGGTCATTGCTGATAAGGGATGTCAGATTTCGCCCTACCTTACGATTACTGATTCTGAATAGAAGTAGAATTGGAGCCATATTCAGATGAGCAACATCGCCTGGTGTGCTGATGTTAGGACATTCGAGAAGTATAAGGTGGAGATCTTCCGTCATAGCAGTAATTAAGCGAAGTTCTCGTTCATTAATATCTGAAGGTGCATATTATGCCGCAATTTAATTCGATCAAGTTCTAGTATTATCTGATAAATAAATAAATAAGTAAATACAGGGTGCGTAATAAATATGGTAACAACTTTTCGAACGTTCGTATCTTGTCAGGAGGGTTTCTTCTCCCTCCCGACAAGATACGATTTCTTCTCTTTCTCCAAATCTGCACCTCCCCTTATATTTATGATATATCTTATACTATATATTTATTTTGGTGCTCTCAATTCGTTAGATTTCGAAAAACGGTGGAGCCTCGCAAACATCCACCAGCCGTTCCGTCTTTGAGCGCAATTGGTGCCCTTTCCGAAACCGCTCCTCGTTTCAATATTTCCCACAGTGACAGTCTTTCGAATTGCGATGCGTAGAAAGCTCAGCGGCAAACCTCAAGACGGTCTCCTGCCTCACAACAACCCTTTTTCCGAATAGAATTGCTTGGGAAGGAGTACGCTGCAAAACCTGCAGAAATGCGAGAAATATGACTGCTGATTTGTTTGTATGTTCTACTCCGATAAGAACAGTCTACCGCGAGTGAATACAATTGTATTCAGTTAAGATTTGAAAGCCCTAGTAGCTTCTTGACGAGAAGAATTGAGAGAGAAAAAACAAATGCCGTACGCTACTTGCGCGCGGCACGCTTCGACAAACCTTTTTTTGATTGAAGTGTGTTCAGCGTGTAAGAAATGTTGAGATCCTATAGTATAAATTCGAGTGCTGTAGCCACTGAGATGAGTTAGATCGCCTCTCATGGCCATTTCCCCTCTTTGATGATAGTCTTTGCTAGAATCTCTACCATCAGAGCGATATCTCAAATTTTGGTCGAAAAAAGTGCAAAATTTCATCCAAAACTCTTTAAGAAGGATCTTTTTGAAAGGTTGTAGATGAGGGTCAAAAATGTTTCAAGGGATACAATTGAAAGCTACGGCGCACTTGCTCACAAATGGGAAATGGGAAGATGGGTGCTGAGGGAATGTTCGCGATTTTGTCCCTGCTTCCAATCCTCCTAGGAATTTCCCGGATCACAGCGTGATGGGTAGCTGGATATAGTCCATACTGGCGAGGAAAGCCTGCGCTTCAAAACGCACCACTGTTGCTGTTCCTGATAAATTAATGAAAAAAGTCCGGGCTAGTGTTTCTCAAGAAACTCTGCGTGCCACCGTCGATGAGTAGCCGAAGCGTCTTCGAGCTATAACTAGTACAGGAGACGGTTATATAAAATGACCGTGTTTTGGTTTTGTACATGTGATGCATAGTAAATAACCCACAAGAATTCACCATGTATCAAAATGAGCTGCGCTTTTTGTAGCCCAATTCTTTTGTTACCATATTTATGGCGCACCCTGTAAATAAATAAATAAATAAATAGCAGCTGTTGCATTTATTCGAAACAGGCTTACAGTAGCCGCTTTCGTTTTCCAAAAGTCATCAGTTTATAAGATATAAGAAAACTAGCTGTACGAGTAATGATTATGGAATCTCAATGCAACTAGCCTACTCTCGCTTTTGATGAACCCTTTTCACCGATATCGGTTGTCAGACGTCGAACACGGCTTCCGAACTTTTTCACTATTGCTGACCTGAAAGTTCCGTTAGAGCCAGTAACGAATGAAGAAGTTATACGGCCATATTTGCATCGTATTGCTTCAGAAAGATGACTTGCAGTGAACTGTGGAAGTACACTTTGTATGTGTAAGTTACCTCGGCTACATCGCATTAATGTACCTCGTAGTAAATCCCAAAGCTAGAAGTTTGTTTTGAAAAACAAGAAATTCTTACCGTACAGCAGCATGCATGAGCTGTGTGAGACGTGATGATTGGTAACATGGTCCGAGAAGAATAATTGGACGAGTTGACGGGACGACTGTATATGGATTTGGATATTCCCAGATCTCGGCTTCCCTTGCCCTGAACTCAGGAAATTTATTACGCGGTCTCTTGAAGACGCACCTAACCTGTGGAATAGCCTTACACCATCGGACAGTGCCAAGAATGGGGATACCATGAGGCAGTTAAAAACTGTTCCCAATCAGTGGTTTCTACTCCTGCTACATATTCGACTCCACCATAACTCCAAGCAAGTTTCCAGCAAAAATTCCGTCTTCAACCGGACCAACATTGGCTTGTGCCCAATTAAGCGGTTAGTGTATAGATGTCATAAACAGTTAGAATCCCAGTAGTTCCTGTAGATTGTTGGCACAATACTCCCCTTTGCAATACAATAATAAAATGGTGCACGGCTGAATGCCCTCATTAGGCTTCAAAGCCCATCCTAACTGCATTGTCTTCCACTTCACCCTTAAGAATGTCAGCACTTAAGAGCATCTCAAAAAAGCAGATGTTACCCTAGAACAAAGGAAAAGGATGCGTTGCTGGTAAGGTCATTGGGTTGCATTACAGTGGTTCCCACGGTAGGAGACAAACACATCTCAAAGCGACCATTTAGGAATCTCTTCTGTCATTGGGTCTACAAACCCGATGATTCACACCGTTTTTTTCTCGTAAGGCCAACTACAACTTGGGCAGATCACACAGGGCCTCAGTAGATTCTATGCTGTCTACAGACTCGCTGAATATACAGTAGAACTCTGAGTCTAGGGTTTGGCTTCCAGATTGCAGCAAAAGCGTTCTGTTTACTTGAGTGAGTTCCTTGGATTTGCTTAGGCACGATGTTCGAGCAGAACTTTTTGACGTTTACCAGTGAACTATAAATATTCCTCAGTAATTAGGCGTAGAGACTTCTCACACAATCGTGTTCTTATCAGTAGATTTTTCTCTTTCGTCTACTTGCTCTTCGGTCAGCCGTGCTAGTCGTCTAGCAGTGGGTACGAAGCCGATCGTCGACTCTGCCGCGACAACTCGTCCGATCCACCAATCGTGGGTATAGCGCTGAAAGTGCAAGTTATAAGTATATGTTGCGTTCAAGTCCAGTAAGAGACTGTGATTAGCCATTTAGGAACGAAAAGTACAATTAGAGTACAATGATTCTGCAAATAAACGTTGCTTAGCTCTACTTATGTCAGTTCTGATCCCAAAGATGAATATTTCTATCCTTTCCCAATTGGGGGAGTCCTGAAATCTCTGACGATCCATTGTCGGTCAATAGACACTCTTAGCTCATCTAATTAGAGCGTTTTTATTTGCACTAATCATTCATTACATCACATTCATGTCGTTTCCTGGCCGCCCCCACTACCCAGCACAACGCAACCACTCTGCCCTAATGAGGACAGATGTTTGCTTGGTGCTAATCCACAACGTTGGCTTATCTGATTATTACATAGCTTATTGTTTAAACGACGGTCACCAATACGCCACATTTAGTCACCTGAGCATATACTGAGCCAAAGCCGGGCCGGGCGAGATAAGCGCTTTGCTCCAGTGGGTGCATTACCGTACCCCACGAAAGTTAAAGGCAAGCCGCACCAAATCGGCCTTCTTCACAGATTCGCCAAAATATTGCTGCCCTTCCATTCCACCAGAAAAGAATGATTGATTCGATGATAACTGAAGTTCCTTTTCGAGATCCACCCCTGATCCTCATCCCGCATAGGATAATCAATAACCTGGGTGACTTTTCGCGAGCTCAACAAAAATGGGAAGCTCTTAGTTTATCCCATGCCCGATGACGGCTTTTCTGGGGTGCGCCGCTGTCCAACTAAATCTTGGATAACAACTGTAATGTTTGCTGGACGAGCTAACACAACACTCGGCCAACTAACATATTGACTTGCGCAGATAATCTGATGTTTTACTACTTCTTTCTACTCCACGATGTTACGATGGTTAGTAAATCAACCCATGGAGCCTACAGAAGAGTCAATCCATCTAGATAGTGGCCTTGAATTTATTCAGTTAAAAACAATTTGTTACGACCCCTTTGATAAATTTTCGAAGCGTAACCTGTGAAAGACGTCGTGCAGGGACATAGAAAGTTTTCAAGAAATCAGAAAATTGAAGAAAACAGCTATGTGACGTTACTGTTGATAAAGTGTATATTGCGTGTACCTTGTAAATATGTATGAAGTCTCCCTTCTTGAATGATATTGTCTTCTTTTGAATCGGAGATTCGTCTTCCAGTGCTCCATCGTAAGCGGAATTCGCCCTGACGGCGAACGCTACCTTCAGGTTCTGAACAGAATAATAGCTGTGGAATATCAAAACAAGCTAGAGTAGTAATCCAAAGAGCCACTGGATGGAAGATTCTCAAGATTTTCTCCGTACTGTACTACTGTCAATATACATAGTGTTCGACGGCTGTCCGTCCGGGTTGGAACCTACAAAACTTTTCAAAAAGTACCAAACTTCGTTTCTATCGGCAACGTACTTGAATAACGGATTCCGAACTTGAGGCTTCAGGGGTGGATATGAATTCTATGCCGTAACCGCTAATCCAAGTTCATCAAAATCAGAGAATGAAAGGAATCAGTTTCTCGAAGGGTAAGGGAAATTGCAAGGAGTTTGAGTAGTTCCACGAAGCTCGAAACTACAAGGGGGGGGGGGGTTTCTGGTTCTGAATTTAGGCTTTTAAAGATTTAAAAAAGAGTTATCTAGGTAGATTACCATCATGCATATAATCCTGACCCATCTGTCCACATTTATCATCTTTTAGCTAACGATTCGAGCGACCATCGTACGTGAGACTAATCCCATACATGCCGAGCGCATCTTCCGTCACCACCTTTACACCTACCGTATCAGGGTCAGACTATTTGTACGTATAAAAGAACGGATGTGTGGCCGATTTTCTGTCTTCCCGGGCCAACTACGACAACAATGCCATCGCGTGCTAATTCGACAACACCTGTACAGAGTTGAGCTGTTCGACTACCGTATTCGAGTAAACACTTGGAACACGCCATGTCTTACATAAAGCAATGGTATTCAATACATAAGTTGTCAAGCAAAAAATACTACCATCGGTTGGTGTTGTCTATGTATGCTCAACCTTCCTGTGGTTACGTGAATCTGACTTCATTGAGGTCATATGTAAACCTGAAGGTCATATAAAACGCCACAGCTTCAAATTCAACGAGCGTAGGGCTTTCGAGGGCTCTTCATGTGGTCGCTGTTTAGGCTTAACCCGAGGACCTTTTCAGGAGGTCTCGGAGGGAATGGACCCATCCAAAACAGGATTCAATTTGTCGTAAAGCCCAGGAATGGCAGAGGACGGGTTGGGTTTGAGATGGAGGTCAGTTTACTTCCCAATTCAGCACCGAAATGTCAATCAAGTTCCAAGTAATCACGAAAGATAAACTCGACTATAAACTAGTTATCCTCAACCCTGGGTCTACCAGAAGTTTTCAGTTTCATAAATACCCGATTCTATTCCCAGAGTTGGTACTGTGTAAAGTGCTTACTGGGAAAGGTACTGAGCTGGTAGAGCTTTTACTCCTATCTTCTTCAGCGAGCGAGTTAAACATGCTGCAACTTCTCAGATCCCCCTCCCCCCTCCCCTTCTATGGCTTCTAAGAGTTTCCATTTGTTGATTTAGATCAGTTTTGATGGCTCATAGAAAATCCATTACTTTATCCTCCCGACAAACGTTGAAGCACTTAAGGCCACACCTTGTAGCCTTTACCTAGGTGTAATTATGTCAATTAAGGTGCACTATCATCAGGAACGCACCTGTGCAATCATTCATGCATCATGTTGAGATCAAAGCAACCCCGATTCAGGGGTTCAAACATCACCTCGTAATATAACACTGTGCAAATGGTACCGATCAACACCCACGGATTGAGGTCTCTTTCGAATGTCGCCGCCCAATCGTTGAAGACGGCTCGGAACCCTGGACAGGGTCAAGTTTTCTTTTGAAATTCCATGACAACCCCGTTTAGGACGGCCTGATAGTATCGCCCTTGAAGTTTCGTGGTTGTCGTGGTCGTCGCGCTCAGCTCATCAAATTTATTGAACGTGCTGATGGATGAGGTGTGGCATGTTTTCATGGGAGATAGTAGATTCAAATTGTTTCCCATGCATATGATAATTATTGATCGCAGATGATGATAGCCACAATGTGGCGATTTGTAACGAATGCCTTCGAGCCCATTAGGTTCGACCACATAAATGAGAACGATTACGATCGTCTAATGAGTTTAAACAATAGCTAGTAGTAAACGGAATCTATAGACGATGGCAATAGCAATAGCCTACGCAAATGGCCCTACGATTGGGTTACGAAACTGAGGAAAAAATGGCCAAAGAGGGCAACGCGATGGGTCCACGGTGATTTATGTGATTCACCACAGCGGCACGAAGATTCTGCAGGGCTCGCTGATGTTCTCGTTCTCGTCGAAGAGCTTGACTTTTCTTGGCATCGTGGATAAGACGGAGACCTTGCTGAAATTGGTTACCCTTTGGTGGAACAGTAACTTCTAGGGTACCGTTCGAGCTGACCCTACCTCTTTAGGTGATTCCTTGTAAGAATAGAGGAAATGCTGCAAATTTTCTCTTGCTATAGCATGCATTCCAAAAGTGCAGCAGATGTTTTTAGCTGAAATAAACGTCATAGAAAAGTTCATGATGTCAATCTATCTTCGCCTACCTCTTCGCCTCGTTCTCGTTCTTACTTAGCTGATCCTTAGGGATTTAGCCGATGCGCTGAGGGGCATTGATTGGCCGAGTGAGCGGCGTCGGGTCGGAAGAGGAGTTCTCGTCTTACTCTTCCTTTTGCCGGCAGAGCAGTCACAAACTTCTGGACTTCCGCCGACTGTTGCACCTGGACTTTGTGGCCAATCAGATGGGCATACCCACCCAGCTGCTTCCCAGTTTGGATTTGATTGCATTTCGTCGCATAATTTGTCGAATTCAATTGTCGTCATGCCCAACGAATTCTCTCCATGCTGTTTTCTGCTTGGGTAGCCCGTTTGCGGAAATTCGAATTGGTCCCTATGGAACCTAAACATAAAAACTCAAAAGCTTTGGCTAGGGTCAAAGAAAGCTTTACCAGAAAAGGTTTGGGTGAAGATGCTCAAGTATCGTCTATAAGTCTTATCTGATTTTCTCGCCCATTTGGGGAGCTGAAGAGAGCCATCACCTCATAATTTGGTTTTCCAAATGAATATAGCACCTTATTGATCCATCCTTAAATCATCATGAAGAGCCCTGACGTAATGGCCAGGTGGTCAGCCACTTCACGTTCTCTCACTGTTCAATCTGAGGTCGATGAGGTTAGCTTGAGGTTCAATCATACAACCACATGCATTCATTGCAATGTTTGTGGCGCTGTTAGCTTTAATGAATTTGGTGGTTCGTGAGGATTGATCAAAACTTTCTAATAGTTCTGGCAACAACTATCAAAATCTAATATTTCATCATGAATACATTCTGGGCTCGATCATGACCGTGTAAGCTCTGAGATTTCAAAAAAGGGGCTCTCAAATCTGGGAAAGATCGATTGTTTTTAGATGGAATTTCCGATAAGATTGTGGAACAAGTTAGATTCACAGCGGGGTTCGAACTTTAGAAAGTCCTAAAGTTTCGCTCACTGCTCTCTGCAACTCCGGACGGTTTTGATTTCAATAGACAATAACATAGCTCACTTTTCAGTACTTTTCCCCAATACGTTCAGTTGGGTTGTTTTTAAAAGGAAATTTCATGTGTATATCTTCTATTCTGAGTTATTCGAAATCCACCCGCTAGTACTGTTGCTTTTCCTAACAGCCCACGATCGGGAGCACAGACTTCTCAACATGATAGAGATTCCTTCCTCGAACGCAACCGCAAGTCATCGACTTTAGGCACTGAGCTATGGTACTTGGTCTGTTGGATTGTTTCACGAAATGGGTGGAGGTAAGGTGCTGGTTAAAAAGCACTGCACCATACCGTAAATCCCAAATCAGCCCAGACTAGTTATGTCTTCAAAACTATTTCAGGCCAACAAATTCCCTTCGAACCTATGGGTGAAGGTGGAGACAGTAGGTCTCTCTGACTCATTTTTTACAGGTAACAATTGTTTTTCTTGTACGAGAGTAGAAACCATTTCAAACTCTCCTGCTTTTGATTTTTGTCAACCGACTTCTTGGCTTCCCCTTATGAAATTCACTGAAAAAAGCCCATCACATCCCGGATGTTTTGTAAGAAACCCACATGGAAACTTCAAGATGGTCGTTTCAGGCTTGCCGCCTGACAAGGTCATTCCGCAATATGTCCTGCAAAATGGCAACTCCCATTTGAGACAGCAAATCACTCATGTTCAACGGTTTTTCGGCACTTTGACAAAGAGAGATGAGCTCTTTAGGCCGTTGAATCCTTCAACTTCTGCCACTTTCATATCTTTCCATGTCATTCCACTCAGCTTTGAGTTTGCCATGATGCCCTACTTTCAAAGGCTCTCTCCCTGGTACGAACTACCACTTATGTGCCCGTTACAATTGAGACAAGAACTAATTGGTATTCATAATTAGTAGTTACGAAAATAATAACCTATTTGATGCATGGGCTAGCCTGTTTATGTGGTTTTCTGGATTCCTTTACCAGCACCATTGAATAAGATCCCTTAAACATTCAGCACCGTCATCCACCTGCTGAAGCTGTAAGAATTGAGCAGATTGGCCAAATATGGCCGTGTCATCGTGTTCAGAAACAATAAGGCTTTTGTCATTAGGACATTGACATGTCGTTCGTCATTGTCACATCGTTGTCTGACCCGGCGCTAACCGTAATCGCCCCGACGTTTTCATTTCCAGCTTCTTCTTTCGCAGTCCAAAGCGAATCCATGCCTTTACATCATCGCCTTCTGAAAATTTCTGACAATCATGCACTTGAATTACCTAAGATGTTAGAAGTCTTCAAGAAACTGCAGCTGAGATGTTTCTTTCACCTGATGGTTCTTTAATTTAAGTCCTCTGCGGCACTTTCGGATACGCCAGTAGTTGCGTGAGGAGTTTCGTTTTGAAAACCAAATAGAACGGAACAAATTTGTTGAGATAGAAACTCAAATACAACAACTTTTGACTTCAAACACTCTTACGTCAAGGGAGTTCATCGCTGAACACAAATTTNAGAAACAATAAGGCTTTTGTCATTAGGACATTGACATGTCGTTCGTCATTGTCACATCGTTGTCTGACCCGGCGCTAACCGTAATCGCCCCGGCGTTTCCATTTCCAGCTTCTTCTTTCAAAGACTACAACGAATCTATGCCTCCATATCCCCTCATCCTTCCGATTTCCTATTTCTGACACTCATGCACTTGTATTGCTTGAGACACTTAAAGTCTGGAAAAAACTCTAGTCCAGCTTTTTCTTTGGCCTTTGGGTCATTTAGGTTAAGTCCTCTGCCATGCTTTCGGGTTTCGGGTTTGCCTGAGAAGGTTTTGTATTGAAAACCTTTTTCGAGCTAGAAAAACGGAACATACTCCTTGGGATAACTCAAATACAACGACTTTCGAGCTCAAACATCCTGACTTTCTGAGAGCTTCTTGCTAAAGACGAAATTTTCTGGTCTTCTTGGATACCTGCTGGAAAAGTGATTTTGAGAGACCAATTTTCCTCTGTAAATCAGCTCTTTATGCGGTTTATGGAATATTTTCATGCCTATAAGCCCTGCCCCCTTCTAATGCTT
Organism: Haemonchus placei; assembly: GCA_900617895.1. Classification (NCBI taxonomy): domain Eukaryota; kingdom Metazoa; phylum Nematoda; class Chromadorea; order Rhabditida; family Trichostrongylidae; genus Haemonchus; species Haemonchus placei. Next base: position 103,946 of record UZAF01016122.1, read on the forward strand.
TAAGTGAGCAGTCAATATCGAACTCCAAAGTTCTTAGGGGCCCTCCAGATCAATCTAGTATGATGCAGTTGATTCAGTATGATTCCTAGAGGATTCCCTGTTAAATATGTTTCCTTCGCGTCTTGCCCTCAGACCTTAAGGCCAGAAATTTGAACAGCTTTCTGACCGTACCCCCATGGGGAGCACTGTTGTAGCTGTTTGCCGTCCAATACTTCATCATTGCTCTGTTGTAGCTTTTTTAACATTGTTTGAAGCTTTGATAAATAATTACATAAATAGATAAACAAAAAATCAATAATTCGATCGGCTACTGATCATGGAGATCAGCAACCTACCGGTAGCCGTGGACTTTTGATCTCTGGTGATCATTTCGTAATTCACTCATTATCGATTTACCCTCGTCACAAGGGAACTCCAGTTCCGTAGGGGTTCCAACCCACCCCAGCCGGCTGTAACGTCCGAACGTTCTTACTATCGGCCTGAAATAAGTTTTCTCTTAATCTATATTACTTTGTGAAGAAAGTATGTATGATTTCAGTCGCGAGAATCATCCATTCGATGATGGATTCATACTTTTTCCTCTTTTTTCTCATATTTCACTATTTCTCTTTGTCTCCTTTCCGTTTATCCGCCTCTAGAATTTCATTTAATTCTTTGAAATTACTGAGATTGCGCCCCTTGACAAAATCTTTTGGAATTTTTTTCTCATTTGTTTCTATAAGGATCGCTGTAAATGTTGCGATTCAAAATTTTCCCATTCAGCAATTACCTACTTTTTGTTGGACTTANTTTTTTTTTCGAATACCTTGTCGAGTCTCATTACTTTGAATTTCACAAAAATTTGAAATATTTTCATTGTAATGAGCCTTAAAGTAATCGTGTAGGGAATTTTTCTCGTGAATCCACCTCCCCCAATGTACTGGCGACGTTAGATCAATTAAGAGTAAATGTGGAACTTGAATGGTATTTATACCTAATAATAGGTTTGAGTCTCCATTCCAGGTCTTTAGGCTCTTCCCAGCAGGTCATGACTCAACTACGGTAGAAACCTTTCACTCCCCGACCCCCATGCTCCTCTCCCCCTTTCAACCTCCTCGTTGTACATCTTTACAACTTCTAGCTACTACTAAGATCCATCGGACTGGGATTCTATTCATTGTGGATGCTGTATGCGCGTGCCGTCTATTGAGCGACGATTTCTTGACTGACATTGATAAATGAGCCAATGGATGAGCCTCTCTGAGGGTCAGTGCCCCGTAGACAGCGGTCAGACAACGCGAGCCTCACTAATTAACACCGCCTCGTCGGAAAAGCTCCAACATCCTGTCAACAAGTGAACGCGATTGTAAAAGAGTGTAGAATCTTATTATGGGACCGTTTGTACCTCTCATAGACATCATGTGGGTCGGATCCCTTCACTATGGACCACCTAAGCATTATTAATGTTTTTATATCACATACTTTGATAGACCGTGATTTTTCTTTGACCGCCAGATTCAAGTAAGCTTCTACTGATTCTCAAAAAGTTCGCAGAGGAGGGCACTGACTAGGGGTGACCCTGGAACTATGGGTGGTTGCATCGGTTCTTTCTGTAGTGCTCCGTGGGGGATCGTAGTGAGATACAACAAAAGTGACCCGACTCGACTATATGGTACCGGAAGGGTAAAGTGGTTCTGATGGAACTTGAAGATGAGTGGGATCGCGAAAAAAACTTACCAAAGTGCCCAAGAAATGAATGATGATGAGGGTGATAGAACTCATACTCCCCCACTTCCCATCTCTACCAACCGTTCTAACCTTCCAACAATAAAAACGTTCATTAGTACAGTTTCCTGTCTGGGAAGGGAAGCACTTATCACGAATCAGCCTTTTGAAACCAAGTATAAGATTTCTGAGACGAAGATGTTGAGGCTTTTATTTCCTCCCAATCCAGCTCTTCACCATAAACGATTTCTCACTTTGAGGAACAGCATCGGGTCAATGGCGCCGGGCTCTTTGCCAACTGTTAACACTTCAATGTGGGGTGGTGTCAGGCAGGCAATGAGTAATGAGATTTCGCTGCACTAACAGCAAGCGACCGGATAAAGTGCTATCAATCTCTGTTATAAAAGATTTGAAGCTGCAAAATGGACAGCTCAAAGGTTGCTTTTCAATATCACTTTTTTCACTGGTTTTCCTGGGCCGCCAATATTCGATCAAATCGGCAGCTGAACAAAAAAGTTTGAGTTGTTATTAAAATAGGATAGATTAGAGAATGGGACCTCTGCAATCTACAGGGAACAAGGTGACCATTAAAAAAGAACATCTTTTGTGATACAGTAGCAAAATCATAGCAATATGCTCAATTTCTTGTAGGGTACATCTAGGTGTCGGCATGATCAAAGAGCCAATGGATTACTGTCATGTCAACGGATTGTTTTACGGTATTTATGGGTATCCTCGTGAACTAGAGCGATTATCGTACGTAACGGCGGGCCTTTTTATCACAGAGTCAACGTTTAGGAACACACAGTCGCAACCGGTTACGGTAAGCAGCCAAGTGGCTGATCACTATGAACCACCACCGAACTGATTGGGGCGTGAAGACAGGATCGAAAATGGATGTAAGGTCATTTTCAGGATAGTGCGCGTTTTAGCGGCCTGTTTTATTTACCGCATACCTGTACCTGTTTATCTCAAGAGTTTATCCCACTGATTATACTCCTTGAATTTATGAATAGCTGAGACACCAAAGCCGCAGGACTGATAGGGCATAACTGGATGAAGTCTATCGGATACCGGGAATAACAAACCGATAGAACCACGATTAGCAGTGATGGTCAGGAGGTCTGTGAAAGACCTCTGAACCACCCTCATCTTTTGTTTTTTTTTGAACTTTCGCCTACGATTCTGCTCCTTTCTATCTATTTCTCTTCAGTAATTTTTTCTTGAAATTTTCATAGATACTCCATAGATGAATGGCATCATGGTAAACACCCTATGCCGCTTGGGTATTCCTCAATCTCAGGAAATAAGGTCCCTCCAGGATCTCCCTTCCTATGGTGTCGTTAGCTTACATAATCAATTCGTTACGTGACTCCTCCGAACCGCACTTCCGGAGCGTCATGGTGAGTCCCGATAACGAATTCAGCATCTGCTATTCAAATATACTAATCAACGACCGAACAGTCCACCTTCTACATGCAGGAATCGTTGCCTCGATCTCACATTTGGGTACTTCTCCCAAAGAACAACAGAGAGACTACGATGGTTATTCTGGTTCGTTGAGGATTTGTTCATGAGTTGTTAGGAGTCGAGGATGGACCGATCGTTGTTTTAGAACAATTCAGAAAATCTGACAAAAATGGGTGAAGCCACTAGAGTACGTCCCGGTTCGGGAGCTGACCGTAATGGTGTTTCCTGGCTTCCAACACGGGAAAGTAAGGGGGACAATATCAAGAGGGTAACATATCGGCTCTGTTTCTCATGAAAAGTAGAACTTCCGCTGTGGTATCGGAATACTCTTCAGTGTTAGCCTGATCCTGTGAAGTCGCTATGGAAATCTGCCACAAGCTCGGTGCATCCAGAATGTATTCTGATCAGGTGTGGGCGGTTTACACTTTGAAATGTTATGATGATTGGGGACATCCGTCCAGTTCTTTCCACACTATTCCATCAAACAAGCATTTATTTTCTGATAACTTTTATTAGAAGACATTCTAGGCCGTTATCGCCTATCAAAGGCAGCGACTTCCAGACATAAACACCCTGACAGCTTGCCANTATTACCGTAACCCTTCGAGATTTGAAAGTGAAACCGGTCAGTTCGAATTCTCGCCGAACGTCTTGCTGCTGTCATCGAGAGGTGTGATTTCGCGTCAAATTTCAAACGCAGACCGCAGCTGGTCGCGTGTAGGAGCCGTCGTCGAGTAGTAGCCGATGGAGGGGTAGAAAGCGCCAGATGGCGCCGCGCTACGTTGCAGCGCGTTTGAATTCGCCTACCACGCCTCTCCTACCACCGGCTAGCAGGCAGAATGGCCAGCCGTCCAGTTCACGGACCACCGGCCACCGACCTCCGTAACTGTCCAACGACAACAGCATGACGACCTTTTATTTGCACATCCGGCTTTTCCCTAAGTGCACTAATCACCTCCGCATGGCATTCGGCATTCAAATTTCAGTCTGTCCATGCCTGCTGTTCGCCTGTACTCCCTTGGGTATCCCCAAGCCCTTTTCCTTCTTGCTCCACCCTTTTTGGATTATTTTCTCGTTATCAATTAATCGCCTCTTCCTGGGTGTACCTTAAATTCTCAGGGCTGATGCCGGCGGTTTGCTATCAAGTCTGCTGTTTATTTTGGGTCTTTTGAATTCCCTAATAGGTCCTTTCAGGTGCAAGAGGCTTTTTTTAGGCTTTAGTTGGGCTGCTGTGGGTACGGTAGGAATTCAGTGGGGCATTTTCGGTCAACTTTATGGAGCTACCAAATGAATTTTTTTTCTCATTTTATATTCGCAATCATCATGACCGATATTTTTAACGGTGGCAGTTTTGTTTTTACTCTACTGCAACTTCAATGACTGTCAAAAGAGTTCTTAATGGCATGTTTGGATGTTTGGGCCAGATGACCTTGCTCGCCATTCGATGCTTCCATCATGGGAATCCGTTCAGGTATCATTCCGCCTCCAACTGAGAATCGCAATTCATTTAGCTCTTCATCCAAACAGATTAGGTCGCACTATCTTCGGTGTCGGAGGCTCATCATGTCCGCCATACACCGCAGGTTCGACTTCTTGCGCCAGGCATGCCAAGCAGCTCAATCTGCTCCGTTGACAGATAATCTCCTTGCCAGTTTTTTTCCTCTTCTTCGTGTCTACGACCGTCCTCTGTTCCCCTCTTTATCACCAATAACAATTACCTAAAGTGCAACACAGTAATAAGACGATTAACAGACTGATTAGCTTTGTCCCTGTCTTCGATTCGAAGCCGCCATAGTTCACTTCTCTTTTGTTTCGGTCTGGGATCTATGTCAGTTGACTACCGTATAGATCAATAAGAGATCCGGTCAATTCCACATTTCTGGGTGTAGGTTGAAAACCCTGCGCGTTCTCAATAGATGGATACTTCGCTGGGTGCTTCTTCCAAAACGTACAGTTTTTATTAGACCCCAGAAACTATTTACTTCCCTCTGATGCTCTTCACAATCACAGTTACATGGTGTCCATTCTTTTTAGAGATATTTTCAGCCGAAAAAGTACCATATACTTATAAAAATTGCATGGGTAGTTGTGCTGTCATTCACCTGTACAACCTTTTTTTCTTTCAATAACCATGATTTGGAGGGATATTGGCTCAAGCCAGGGTAAGGAGCTGAAACGTCCATTACCAAACAGGCCTCTAACCACCACCCCTTTCATTCCTTCCACTTCTTTGGGTTCGGGACACCTTTTTCGATGTTATGATGTAGCCTTGTCGGCACCACAACACACATACATAACAAAGCGCTAAACGGGCATACCAAGGACGGTAATGGTAATGGTATTCAGTTGCCCCAAATGTACAACACAAAAGCACATTGTGAACGAGTACATTTCAAATGTTCGCCATAGACTGCTGCCGGGTATTCAAACGCATACCGTACTTTTTTATTGAAGCTATACAAAAATAAAATTCTCAAACGCTTTTTCTATTTTAAAAAATTATTCTTCGTGTCGGTATATGATTATATTCTACCGTAATCCATAAAAGGCAAAGTGTTTGACGTTGCTAAGGTTTTATTCAAAAAAAGCAGGCAAACTTTTATTCAAAGGCAAGCATTTGAATGTGGTATAGGGCCTATATAATGATCAACCAGAATGATGATCGGCCACTGCTTTCAGTTTCCCAGATAAGAATGTTCTCATCAGTCCAAGCGATGTCGTAGGAACCGTCGGTGCTCATTCAACAAAGAGTCTCTCATTCCCTGTCCAGCCACACACTGATCAGAACTTTTCCATATTTTACTCTGATTTCAAGACGAAATCTGAAAAAAATTTAAAAATCAAACGCTTAGTGCAAATCTCTCAACGAAAATGTCCTACAACCTCATTATTACAACCCTATTAATAATTCCATCCTAATAATTTTGTATTTATGATTCAATCTCCAGCTAAATAATGATGACATTTTGCCCATCTTTTTAATGGTACAGTAGATAATATGTAATTGGGAATACTGACTTCTAATCTACATGTAGAGGACCAGAGGTTATAAGTTATTCTAAGATAGAAATCTCGATTCTTGCTGCTGAGCGAGAAAGTGAAAGGAACTGGGCCATATAAACTGAGAAAGGAATCCCTCGTTAATTCCCATATCCTTAAATTCCTCTAATTTTTGAAGCTCAACGCCTTTCAGGTAGGGAATTTCGTGGTCTGATGAACTGGTTTTGATGGAAACTGTTCACTTTTTGTATCTATTCCGATTATGGTGATGGTTTCTTTTCCTGTGGGTTTACTCTGTAGAATGCAGAATTACTGAACTAGTCATGGAACTACTTTTTAGATAGATGGTAGATCAAAAGTGAGTTTTGGGATGAATAGATACAAAGGAAAATGGCTAGCGGAAGTATTCGTCCCCGAGTATTTTTGTTTGGCCCTAGGGTGGCCTAATATTGCTTTGAGCTTGCTTTATTCTAATTCAGATTTTTCTCTGCCCAAATCAAGTCAAAGCTAGCATTCCACAACTTTTGACAAGAACATCGGTCGAGCATCCCTCTCTCTATGTAGGCTGTTTTGCAGTCCCGACTGGTATTCAGTTGTTCGTTCATCCAACTGAAAGTAGCCGCTAGGGGTCATTCGAAACTGGTAGTACAGGATTGTTGTGCTTTCAATAACTTTGGAATCATAATCTTCCCTTCTCTTCTCTGTCATCCATCCTGTGACCCTCATCGAAACCTCCTCTCCCCAATACCCCCATCAAACACTATGAAAAAGGCATGCCTTTGTTCCGCCTCTGCCAGTCTCGGTTCTCGTTTTTCACTCGTCGACCCTACTCTTGCCTGCCACTGTTTTTATGGTAAAACGGGTTTCAAATTTGAATTGGTTGGCAGTCGGCCAGCTTTGGCAACGATCAGGTCTGCCCTGGATCGCTAAGACGACTTCCTCGCCCCTTTTTAACCCTGAAGGTCCTTCTTTACACTGATGCCGTATCCCGATGACGCAACTGAGCAAATTGTGGTTCATAGGGAACAGTTCAGTCGAATTCCATATGAAAACCTGGAAATGTCCTTTAAAACCTATTAACATGAAGAGGTGTAGATGTTTTACCAAGAAATTATAATGAGATTATTTATGGCCTTGTTGAGTCCTTGACTCAATGAAAATGCTCGCCAGCACTTCAAAGGATGTCGATGTTCAATGCCAATTACTAGTTTGATTTATTAGGGTAACAATCCAAACACCTGAAACGTTTGCTTTTGGATCTTTGCCGTCTTTATTAATGTTGATAGCTATGAATCGATATTAGGTCTCTGAAAAGTCGTTCATCGCCTTCCATCTACATATATTGCCACGACCGTAGACTGTGACGCTGGAGCCAGAGAGCTTGCTTTTTATGCCACCACGACGACAACCTTCTCATGGCCTTTTGTGTGGTATTGCTTAGATCGACCTCTGCTGAGATCGACTCTAACCCTCGGTGACTTTTGGCACGGTTTCAGACGTGAGAACTTTCCGCAATCAACTTCATTTTTCTGCCTCACGACCCGGCCAAAATCTCCTACTTCCAAACCACTGCCTAACTGTCATATCCTTCTGAATGGCTCTTATAGAATTCAGTTTTGACGATCTGCAAGAAGTGGCAGTGCTCCAAGTTCCAGGCTTCAAATTCAAAGGCTTCGAGGTGGTCAAATTCAACCTCAGCCAGATAGCGAAGTGGCGAGCCCGAGGCCAAGTTCTTCCTACTCCTTAGTGTTTGAGTTCTCTCATAGAAAACTGATTAAAAGCCATTACTCAAAAGTCATTATGGCTGTAAGGAATTCAAAGTCCATCTGCCCAACCTTGGTCAAAGACGGTGATGATGTAGCAACCTAGCTGTACTTAACCCCTAGCTTGACTTCTGCAACTTTTCCTTTTGGTCCTGGGTCTTTATTTTGGGCGTTCCCAGTGCAGATCTGCTCTGTGTAGAGTAGATTAAATGACACTCCATCACTGTAGTACCAGAATAAGTATTCTCCATCGTATTGAAGACTCTTATGAAAATTCGAAACCGTTAATCTACAACAGCGTTCACATTCCGTGCGTGAGAATTCCATCGGCGCCAAGTTTTACTGCCAATACATACCGTATTCAGATCGATTTCCCGCGTAATCACACCGTAATCATCAGAATTGTCATCGTTCGAAGATCTTTGATGTTTTTAAGCCATCAGAAAGCCTAGGATCTTTCTGAAACTCGGGATTTCTGATAAGCCTTACCTATCTCATCCACGGCGCCGCCTCTTCGTCGAGGTTTTGACTCAGTGACATGCGTTCGTTGTTTTGTAATGCTATAATCCTTTGGCTGTCCACTCAAGCGCATAGGGGGTCAGGTACTTGTGCCGTTGCGCAATCTCGTCACTTTGCCCATCAACCCTCATTTAGCCATTGCCATGGGTCAAACCATTCCACTAGCAGGCGGCAAGTTTTAGTTCTCTGGCCAAGCCAGCTCCATCCCTGTCCGAGATTTCCAGTCCTGATCTCGAGTCCCAATTTCTTTTATGTTTCCTTTTTTTTCATCTGCGGGATCGCAATTACAATACGTCTTACTTAATCTGCCGCTCTAAACTAGTGTATGGAACAATTGGCAGCAATTCGCCGTCTCCACGCCTTCCGACGTCGTCCGATGACGATCGTCGACGGACCGCAATTTCGCGTCCTTTGCCACATACAACGCGATCGCGCTCTTCTGCGTATAATCGTCGAGGTATCATCATTCACTTGACCCTGTTTGGTCATTTAAAATGGCTCCGGTCAACGCTTGTCTGTGGATCTTTTGTCGCTCTACTTCACTGCAAACCGCCGCTGCTGTTGAGGAGTTTCCGACCGGATGGTTACGAACTCAAGGGCTCCTCTTGGTCACGAACTACTCAGAGAACTCTGGCGAACTGCTCAGCAGAGCTGTGTCCATTTGTCAATAGTCAGACATGACTTCTACGGATTCCTCCAACTCGGTTTTGTAGGCTGGAAATCATTAGGTGTTTCATCCACCTGTCATCCTTTTGAATCTTATGGTTCCGATCTAATTAGCCCAAGCAATTAGCTGACTGACCAAGTACGAGCACCTGGTGATGGCTCTGGTCATAGCGCGACTTCGTTTTGTGTTCCCATGAAACTGAGCCCTCCCTCTCCCCTCTCTCTCTAGTTTTTTTTTGCTTGGTTGAGTAGAAGGGCAGAGACCAAACACTGAAAAACGATTCCGGAATGAATTCCCGAATCACTTATATGACCGAGATATCCTGACAGCTGCTCGCAGTCTTGCCCTTTTGAGATCTCCACATCATTTCCCTAAGTTCGAGCTCCTTCAGGGTCATTCATAGACGATGGTCGACACTTTCTTCCACTGACTGAGCAGAACAGAGCCTTGGTGGTGTGGCGCGGAGGGAACATAACGTGGCATCGTTGTGGCGTTTCTGTTGATGAATCTGTTATGGTATCAGTTACGGTGGCCCTTCTTTGACTGCATATCGGATTACAGCTCTCTGGAACGTTTGGCGCTGCGTCTCTGATACTCCTCCCTATCGACCCATTCCATATGTAGGGGACTATACAAGTCTTCAATACTGAGAAACCCAAGACGGACTCATACCCTGGAATTTTTCAAATGTGATCCAAAAGGCGATAGCTAGGGAACAGTTATTGTTCATACCTTGCCCCTCCACCCC
>UZAF01016122.1:114077-182037 GCA_900617895.1 Haemonchus placei
CTTGTACCCTTTCACTCGGGTCCCTTTCATTTTCTTCGGCACCCCAAGGCTAAAGATCTTCAGGAAGGAGAAATTTATATGCCAATTTTCACAAATCTATTTACCTCTATAGAATGATTATCCCTGAAGATCCATCCCATTTCATTCTTCCCCTACCTTCTTTAGCGTACTGCTTGAAATTTTTGGAGGAAATCCATCAAAATCTTGTGATCTTCCGTTCTCATTCACCAGACCTTCACCTCAGATTCAGGGATCACACTAGAGGCGGCTAGCGAATCTAAATGATCGAGTTTTTTGGCTTCGTAATGGCATCGTAGTAATGGAACTCTCACTAGCCGTGTAATAGTTCAACCTCCGGAGGCATCAAATTTCCCAATTGGAAATCCGTTAAATTTCTTGGACAGTGGGGTAGGCCATAAAAACAGAAGTCTGCTTTCTGTGAGTATCATCATCATTTCCACCATCTTCGTGGAAACAGCACACATGGGTTTTTTCGAAAACAGTCTTCAAGGGAAGGACTGCTACAGAAGTTGTCCTGTGGGCTTAACCCTGAATTTTCAATTTTTTTTCTTATGCTCAAACTTTACTATTAAAAATTTTAGACACCATTTGGTTCCTCAATGAGTTATTCTCGATGTCATTTCTCATTGTGATCACATCTGGTCCTTCTCATTTTTAATGGATCGATTTATTGGCTATACTTAACCGAGACCCCCTTTCACAAATGGCTATTGTGCCAAACCGAAAACCAAGCACGGCCATCTCATCGCCTCAATATGATCACGTACCTAAGGGTGTTATGTCAAGTGTCATTAACTGTAGAGGTTCGCTTAAGGCAACACTCCTTTGTCTCAACAGACGGCCTCTTAGCCGGACTCGAATGGACGGACGGATGGATGGACGGTTGATGGTTGAACGAACGAACCACCACCATCCCCCCACCCCCTCCTTCCCCTCTATCCACCCACTCCTCAAACATGCCCCGCCCATTTCTTCGCCATCGGTAACTCTTTGACAGGAACGTCGGTCGGCTTTGAAATCACATCCTTCCTTCTACTTTTTTTTCTCGTGGCTACTAATCGTAAACTCTCCTTTTTCCGAACCAAACCTGGTCTTCGGAAAAGAAACCCTCTCTCCCTCTTTTTCTCATTTACTTCGTTTTTCTTCTGGAGATTTTATGTCCTCATTGATGAGGAGTTATACTCTGAATACCGATTGATCTTGTTCAGCTCGATAGAACTGTTGTAGATTTACTGGGTAACTTCTACCCCACTTACTAATGTACAATCTAATTCATCAAGTAATATGCCATAGAGATACGTTAGACTATCCCTGAGTGATTTTCCCTACCTCTTGTTAGCATGATTTCTTGAGGAGATAACCAATTGGATGAGATGTTACGGTGGGAGCTAGCGGACAGGTTTGGCGATAGCACAGTACGGTAATCCGATTTTGAAGATGTAGTAGGGCTCTTCAGCCGTGACAACTTCATTACGAAGCAAAATTTTTGAATGTTGAGCTTTTTTCCATATTCGGGTCATTTGAGATTCGATTAAGATGGGACGGAATGACCGAAACTCATGCGATTTGATCCATGTGAACACAGAAATTCCTCTTTTCCTGAAGTATACCGCTCTCTTGTGGAAGGGACTCATATTACATGAAACCCAGTTTTCCGAATGAAAAGCTCAATTTCTCCGAAGCCTTTGATCTGACAGCTTGAGCCACTTCTAAGAAGACTATCCATTTTTGGAAGTTCCTTGTGTTCTCTTTTTCTTCAAACTAGGAAATCCTGCGGCGAGGATTTGTTACTTCGTCTCAATTCCTTGTAGAGGTATGTTACGATACTGAGGTCATGGGGCCTGACGAAAAAAATTTGGGAGAATTTAGAAATCTCAGCTGAGGAGAACCTCAGTTTCTGGGCGGAGTCTGTCATGCTTTCCTAAATTCGTTTTCACCTCGTCCTTTCCCTACTTCCTTACAGGGGCATTTCCTTTAGCCCCCTGAGTTATAGAACTGAATGCTCTTAGACCATGTCCTCACACCACTAATTCCGGCCTCCTATGCTAACATTTTTCTAGTTGCTTGTTATTCTTTGTGTAGCGGCACCTTTGGCGAGGGACCACGATGCCGCGATGGAGCGTTTTTATGGCTCACCTTCGACGGCACCTCGGAGGTCGGAAGGGGGAAGGGGGTGACGGCGGCTACCTCACACACACCCACCCACAGTCTTTGCCTCCCTTGCGACAACAGCAATCTTAACACACACCAATTTCGCTCATCCTATAGACCACTTGGTCCCTTACTAGAAGCCTAATGGGAGCAGCACTTCGACCCAGTAGAGTTACGAACTGCGGTTATTTGTCTCTCGTTGTTCGACGCGAAACATCGTCGGGCCGGCGACGACGGCAGTCCATCTTCTGTGTTCACCAAGGACATTGTCGTCAGCCGCGCGACGACAATCGCACCACGTTCGTTTTTTTCAGCCTGACACCGCTATCAGTCGCATTTTCTCTCTCTCACTCACTCACCTACACCTACAACCAATGTCACCGCTTCATCTCATTTATGATCGTATTTGTTAATTCGTGTCGTCGTTATCTCGTCCCATTTCGTTTGTATCAACTCATGCGTCTCTGCTCCGAAAACGCGCTACTGTCGCCGTTCGTCAAATTTCATGAGCGTCGCGAGTTTCAATGGCCGAAGCACGTCTGATTCGAATTCCAAGGTCGCCTCCCCGATTTGAACCGACATGTGCGCGTCCCTTGGATTCGCAGGTGTCGGCGATACGGTGGTACTGTAGGTGTCCGGCGGCAGTCGAAAGGGCGTGGCCGGCGACGGCGCGACGACGGCGGTGAGTTTGGCGGCACGAGTGTGCAGACGGCGAGAGCCATCGTTGGCTACACCGGTGCAGAGACGCAGAGTTGGCAGGCGGCCGTCAGGCAGCCACCATCACTACCACCGCTCAATGAACGTTGCTATCATTAGAAGGTGTGCGATCTTGTGACGCAAACAGACGTTTTCTGAATCCATCGACGCCGCCCCACGACGACAACGACGCCGTCTGAATCCTTTGCACGACGAACGACGACCTACCCCGTCTTGTCATGGCGGACGAGGGCGCCGATGAGGTGAAAGTATTTCGACGAACAGACGCCGAAGATCTCGAAACCAATGCCCAGTCTAGTCATCAATTGGCTGAAGATAAGAAGGACGTTGTTCTAGAGACTGAGCTAGAATCTCGGCCTAATGGTGATCCCTTAATAGGTAAGCATTCTTTCATCCTGATTTCCAAACACTCCAATTCGGACGAGTTTTTCTGTTAAGTTACCCTCTTTGGAGTGAAAATGTGTTGTTTTCTATTAGGTTCTTTTTTTTCTTCGAAATGACCTCTATAGAGGAGAATGTTTCTTTCACTTTTGCACCTTTTCAAAGACGTCGGGTTTGTATAAGGTTCTTTTCAGGAAAACTCGTTTCGGACGTCTTTGATGTATTTTTTTTACCAACATGAAACTTTTTTTTCGAATTATTTTTTCTTTTTTTAGTTTAAACTCGAACAATTTCCTAATTTTCTTTTTCATTCATCACTTTCACTGAGCTCATCTGTTGTTTTCGAGTTCTGCGTTCGTCTAAATTGAATCAAGTAGTTGATCGAAGCTCTTTTTTTTCGCACCTTTCTTCGAAAATACGATCTCACTCAAGTGGGGATCATTCATTCTAATGTACTCATAGTATCTAAGGTGGAACAAGTAGCATTATTTCAGAAAAACTCCCGCCTTTGTATTTGCAGACATTTTTCTATTTTTGAGTCCGACTCTCGACTCATAAACGATACAACTTCACATTTTTTCTGAATTTCCAGTCTTTTCTCAAGTATGAGCAATTGTAATCGCTTTAAGTTTTTCATATTACCCACCTACTTTCTTTGAAGTTACTTGGATTCTTTTTGGAACTTTTAATCAACTGACGGCTTTTCATTTGAGAAAAGGGTGCTTTGAAATTTACACATCTGGCGAAAATTCGAATTCGTACTTTGACAATTACCAGAACGATGAGAGATTACAATTCTTTTCGAATGTGTTATTTCCTTGTTTTAAATTAGTACTGAGGGTACAGTTTTCGTTGTTCATTGAAGAACACTGCGAAAGATTCCCCTCTGCTTTCATTCAGTTCACAAAGCAGCTGCTCCTTCTTCTTTAGTGACGTTTTTCATTGCTTTGCACTCGTTTCACCCCCGTCGCGACTGAATTCGAATTGCGACCGGCCAACATTTCAACGTGTGTATGTTTTCTTGGCTGGGACTGCGTTGAAAACGCGTCTTTTTATCGAGTAAAATGATTAGTATGGGGCGTCGGTGCGCTCAAAAGTAGTGAACCGTCTTATCAGTAGTGAATCGATTCATTCGAGCCGAATTGATTTGGTTGGATGGCGACCTGCATTACCTAATCACTTGGGGAAGTTATTTCCGCATAGACATCGCCTCGTTGTGAGAGATTTTAGTCTCCCCATTCGATCGCAGGAAACTTCCTGGATTGGGAATTGATCTGGTGATACAATAATCATCCTGTTAAAGTAGTTTATTCTGAGTGGCTAGGGGCTTATCGGTGGTTGACAGCCACGGTCTGAAGAGGTCTCATTTATGAGTGCCATTTGGGTGGTGGCGGTGTATGTGCGCTCGCTCGGCCGGCGTCCGTATAACAACCGGCACCTGTCTAGGCGTGTCGCTCTTATCCCCCACGAAGATCTAAAGACACATGAGGTGGGAGCGAAAAAATCTCGGGTGTGAATTGATTTATTTTACGTTTTACAGTAGGACGACGCTCCTTATCTTCGTAAGGAATTGAAGATCTCGCGACTTCCAACGCTCATTGATTTGAATGCTTTGAATAGTTGTCTGTAAGATTTGGTGGAACTTCCAAGAGAAAATATCAGATGTATTTGGGAGTTTTTGAGTTTGAGATCGCTGGAATGTTCATTCAAGCTCTCATATCCTCTTTGGACTTGAGTTCATCATTGAAAGACTTAAAATTTTATGGTATTGCTGAGAAGCTATAGCCTCTGTACGGCTTCAACATCAAAGACTTTTGAGAAAATCCCAAAAATTCGTGATTCTATCTGCGTGATTGTCAGACTTTCAAGAGTCGCAGGCGATTTATCACTAATTAGTCAATAGGCGCAGGGTGCTATGAGAAACTCTACTCGGCCTTCTCATTTGGAGGTCATACTTCATCATTTGGTGGAAAGATGTGCTATGGTACATTTCCCCCTCCCCCGCTAGATTTTCTTCCAGGAGAGAAGAGGGTTGCATTCCGAAGCTGTATTCAAGAAATCGGAGTTGAAAAGGAAAACCCTCACTGTCACCCTTCTTACAAAGTCCTCTGTTGCAACAATTAAGCAATTTCTTGTCTCTCAAATTGAGAGCAGTAGGATTAATTCATGAGAGAGTGATTTCCCAGCCTTCTGGCTTTTAATAATTTCTTGTAAATTATTGAAGTACAGGAAAGTAATTACTGAAGTGCAGCATGCCCATCAAGAAAGAAGCCTCTGCTGTAAACGTCTCCTTCACACTTGTGTTGAAGTATTCAATTTAAGATCAAGTCTAATTAGATTTTTTGTCAAGTGTCTAGCAAAGGGTTTAGTATTCATTCGAGCCTGAACTGAGAACTTCTGCTGAGACGAGATGTTTGATTAAATTGTTCTGAATATTTGAACATAACTTTCCTTATGACCAGGTTTTTCGTCAGAATGATGCTTTAACCCATGAAAATATGTGCTCACATGTGTTCGACCATCAGTTGATATAGCTAGTAGCGTTTTACTTTGACGTCTCTAAGCAGTTTTTCTCTGGATCATGCCCGGAGACACTGAATTTGTTACAACCACCCTGAATTGTGGCATTGTTGGCAAGTAACTTCAAATTGCAGTCAAAGACGGTAGATTTCGGCGCCGATTACACGTAGGATTGTTTAAGGACGTCGAACGAACGAGAAGATGAGTAAATCACCTTCGAATGGAGCCAATGCGTTCATGGTCATTCGACCATCGATGGCAATGTTCGGATCGTGTTCACTACGACCTTTGCTTAGCGAAGATTGGCAAGAGTGGTTCTGAGCTGTTTTTCAATGGTATTAGTCTATCTCTCCGTTTCGAATTCGGCATTACTAGGAGCGCGGTCGTCAAAGTATTAAAGTGAGATTTGGACATGGCACGAGGTCGCCATTGAGCGTACTGAATCATCGCATTGTTTTCAACGTAACGGTGGCATCTGAATTTGTAGCACATGTTTAGCTGTTCCTAGAACTATTTCACTGTGGATTGGTCCATGACCGTGCTTCTGTGTCTTGGGACGTTTCTGATTTGAGTGTGGATGGGCTGTCGGCGTTCTACTCAATATGCTAAAGAAGAAGAACGGCATTCAAAAGCCCGTAGAGTATATGCACCTCGATGGTGGGGCCATTCGCATATTCTCATTGCATTGCGTTACCGTGGCATTGGCATGTGATTATTCCTGTTATAGAGCGTTTTTTTTTNTTTTTTTTTCTCCGCTAGGCTACGGTCCCATTAGGGGATGTCTTTTATGGTGCAACCAGCGCGTCTTGTGGCCAGACATGATCGCTGCGCTTTGGCCGGCATGCTATTGTGTAAATGCTGCTGTGTGCTGTCTCTATCTTTTTGAGACAAGCCCGATTCTCAGGTAAGCTACCGAATGCCAAGGAAAGATGAAAAAGGGACTTGGAGGAAAGGGCTATAATGTTGGAGCTATTGCCATGCAATAACGAGATTTGATCCTTCATACACAGGTCGTAATCCTCGCTGACGATCGATTTCAGTTTTATAGAGTGTGATAATGAGACAATACACTGCTTCTAACGTGCATTTATCGACCGTAATTTCTCGTTTCGCGGAATTACGACACTAACCTACCTGTCAGGTGGCTGCTATTGAGAACACTTGGCATCGTGGCTAGCTGAGATGGCCGTTTTTAAAGCGTCTTCCTCACTTTTATGCAGGAATCTTCGAAAAAACTGTTCCTGGGCATCTGCTCTCTTGGCAAACACGCCATATCAGCTCATAGAAACTGACTGCTGCGTCTTGGAATCGAATGAGCTGTTAGGAGTTGGTACCTATCGACAGTGCAAGCCACGACCTGTGGCTCTAATAGTTGGGAACGCAGGGCCTGAGCTACCTCACCTACATCGTTATTACCCATACGAGTCGTATTTGTTAGGAAACTAGTTCTACAGTAGAGTTATGTTGGAGAAAGCTAGAATCCGCTTCATTTACTATCATTTGGTTCTTCTTTGAGTTTAGTGACTGATGATTTTTCTCTCATTTCTTTGTTAAAAGTTAGCTGTTTCACGGGCACTCGACGATAAGTAGAGGAAGTGAAGCGAATGATTTAAAGGGTCGATGCAACACGTTTGCGATAAATACGATTCGTCCCAATTCGCCTACCGTTACCGATTTCAAAGGGCGTTGTAGGTATAGAATTTGGAAAGGCCTTGATTGCTGTTGATAAAAACTCCGGAACATTGGTGATTTTCTGTGAGTGAAGCTTCCTACTTTTTCGGGAAAGTCCCTTATTCCTCAATCAAGTGAAAACTACATGGGATGTAGGAATATATGAACTTCTTGGTATTTCCAGAGGTGTAGAAGGGGGCAAATTGATTCTTCCTCAGGTTTTTTCTAGGTTTTTGAATGTAAAGATGGTAAAGCGAGAATGTACTCCTATTTAGCAGTGGTGGGAAGGATGATCACCGCAAATAGAGTAGAGCTTCTGGAGTTCATATGTAGGCATGATATATGTCCTATCTTGACTGAAAGGTAGCCGAATCTCAAGATTTCGTCTTTATACAAGCGGGTTTTTGAGCTACTTTAATATTGGGGACCTTACCTCTCATGAAAGTACCCTTCGGTCTTGACTCATGAAATTACCCTTCGGTCTTGACGCCTTCAGGAAAATACCCTTCAGTTCTGGCCTCGGTACGACGGCTAATTTCGGAACGCGCTGTCGAATAGGTTCAGCTATCACAGTGAAGTGGTTGTTGGGTCGTTATTGACACCGAAGCACTCTGCGGCTTCATCAGGATCACTGTTAAATGGGAGCCCGTTTGCGGCGACCCTTCAGTTAATGTTTACACGCGCTATGTTGAAAGTGTGCGTATCGTTGTCAATTGACGACGGAGCATATTTGCCGATATGAGTACCGGAGCGGTGCTTGTAAGTGACTCTTATCCTAGCGGGAACCGACCACCTAGAGAGAAGCCATTAGCAGCCAAATAATCGAAATCATCAAAGCGATTGATGTGAGGTGGTGATTAATTTGAGGTGAAAGCCCGATATGTGCATGAATGTCCGATAAATCGGCTCGGCGGTAAAAGTACGCCTGAACTTTCTTATCTGATATTGTTTGCGTTTAGCTTGCCCCGAACTATGGCACATATCTTTTAATGGAATGGCAATTTCATGATGTTGAAAGGAAAAGGGGCCGCCATTCAATCATCTAGCTTTCTTCTATTAGGATGGGCAGGGTGTCAAATTGGAGGAAATTTGAATCCTTATGGATAGAAGAGGTTTTTGTAAATTGTTTTCTCTCATAAATTATGGGCAATTTCGTCGTTAGAGGGAAGTATGCAGCTGCTCAGTGAAGACATAAAGCGCAAAATCGTTGAAAGAAATCCCCAAGTCATCTTTATCGTCGCCGTTCCTTTGACTGAGGGGTGATGCGTGTTCTGAAGTTGGGATCGGCATCAAGAGGTCATATCATATCCCTAAGCAGTTTGTAGAGGTGCTGATAGAAGAGAACTGTACTTAGCTTACTGAGATATTAAAGAAGGCAGTAGCTTATATTTGCTCTATATTCGGTCATGCTCGAAGTCCCAGTAGACACCTCATCGTACCAGTCGTGGACCCTTCCATAGATGTGCTGAGTATCGTACAGGTTGTATTTAAAGCGAGTAAGAGTTTTTGGACGGGATTCCAGCAGTGAATTCTGGTTACAAGGATTTAAGGAATGCAAACCGGCAATCAAGGCCGTCCAGGTTACACCATGACTATTGTCATGGCTCATCCTTGGCGACGATGGTTGTCGCTTTGCATCAGTATCAGTCGGATAAACTGGGTCGTTTTCGATTAAGTGGTGCATGACTGAGTATGACTTTCTCCGATCCTTAGTGATCTCGGTGCAGTTCTCAGTTGTTCGGCTAGAAGAGCACGAGTTTCTGTCGGTGTGAAAAGAAATGATGAGCAGTATTACTTTGCACCACTATTACAACAGTTGACGTAATGAGTTGGACGTTCTACATGATTTATGAGGTCGCATTGATGGAAGACCGATGTTGTTTGAGGTTTTCTTCAGCATCTGCTCTTTACGCAATGTTTCCAAAAGCATTTGAGCTTCAAATTATATTTTAAATCAATAATAAATCTTATACAATATTTAGATAGAAAATTTCATGATTAGAGAATCTTCTGAAAGAACATCACGGTGAAAAGTTTCAGGTTCGAAAACTGGTGCATTTGTAAAGCCAATCCCGTCACCGAGTTTCGCCAATCTAGCGAATCTCCAAAATGCCGCCGCCTATAGTCCGAGTTTCGGATTACCCTTCATGATGCCATGGATCATGAGCGTAAGTGCCTGCCTTTTTTCTGCCAGAAGTGTTTTTATTTCACCGAATCCGTAATTATCCTACAGTAAACTCCAACCATTTAATGCCATGGTTAATTGCTGTATTTTTTGGCGATTTTCACAGCTGTATGTCTGTGATTGGCGTGTTTTGTAGGGCATTCAGCGGTTTTACTTCCGGCAATGGCATTGTCTTACAGCGGAGGGCTTATCTCCGACAACACACTTGTTACGTAATTCCTGTCGCACCTCAGTGTTTTCCCGTCCCGGATCTCGATGGACACATCGTTTGACGTTTCCGGCCAGGGCGTTTTAATTACATGTCGTCAATTCGCGGTGGCGGCGAGAGTCTTGCCGTTTTCGTTCAACGACTCGACGACAATTGTCAAATTGCATCGACAATTTGTCGCGTGAGCGTTGACACGCGCGCGTTCATACAGACAATCAAATGTGTCGCACGTCGGAAAGGCACGGAAAGCAACTTGGGGATACGGTAGTCGGCCGGTCGACCCGTTCGGCAACGACGGCCATTTCACGTGGTGTCGATTCTCAGCGGGGCGCGCTTTCTAATTGCGTCGTCGTCTTTCTCTTCTACAAAGACCGTGTGCATGTGTCATAGAGAGGATACGGTCAATTGGGCCCAAGAATATAATTTGTTTGTCCCCGGATGTTGACGGTCAAGTTGAGGATGGACAAGAGTGTTTAATGATAGTACAGGGTCTGGCTAGCCACACAGAAGTGGAAGTACTCAAATAAAAAGACATCCATGATAAAATTTGAAGTGATCTGACGGTCTGATGTATGTCGCCGTCTTTGAACTTTCCACTCATGCCGAAATCCAAGTAAAGATGATTACAAATGAAAATAATAAGTAAATTGTTCAAATTACTTCGAAGAAAGAAAGAAAAGCTCCTCTAAACATGGCATATGATGAGGCTACTCTGTTTTGGAGCTCCATATCCTTAATTCTTGAGCAGCGTCTGGTTTCCTCGAGCCTGGTTTCTGTTCTAACAAGAGCTAGTAATTTTTTACTTCAAAAATTAGCCATCAAAGACCTGGTAACAAACTGTCTGAAGGCGAAAATTTTTTTGTGATCTCTGCGAACATCCTGGTTCTAGCTTGTCGAGAAATGCAAGCAATGATTGGGGATCTTTGCGAAAGCGTTTGAAAACTTCTTCGAACTGATTGACTGGAACCTGTTGTTTTTTGAGAAAACTTTGGTGGTCATGTTTTATCAATGGGTAATCAAGTGACCTTGTGGGAAATAAGGACTACTACTGCAGTAGTGGATACACCATGTAGGGCTAGTTTTTAGTAGGGGTCGAGTTCAATTGTTCCCTCAGCTTTTTTCACAAATTTTCTTTGCAAAAGTTTGCTACATGGAATGATTGATGGCTTTAATTGAAGGGAAAATTCGGGTGAAAAGTCAGGGAAAAGTTGGTCATGGTGTTTTCTTCCATCTTTAACGTGGACGGGAGTGAAAGCTGTAAAACGTTCTTGTTGAAACCTTCTAGATGACCTGTTCTGATAATTAATGGCGACACTTCTATTGGAAATGTTTGGAAGGGCTTAAAAAGGGGTGTGGTAGAAATTGGCAACATCACAACTGCATTCCTGGGATCCGAAAAGAAAAGGAGAGTGAGGCAGATTTTTCTACTCTTATGGTAATGTGTTGTCTGGGAATTTTCCCAAGCATAATAGGACTGTAAGCTGCGAGAATGCTGTTAATGTTGCCCTTTTATAGATATGTAAGTAGTTAGCTGAGTACCCCATGTCAGACTCGACAGGGGACTGTAAAGTATTTGGTGGTTCTTTCTGGTAATGCCAGTGGACAGAATCTTTTTCCTGAATTCATCCAGGCCAATAGCTGCGGTGCAATTCCCTTTTCAAATCGCTCAGCTGAGCACAATTCGACTTCGAGGGCAGTTCAGTCAGTCTCCAGTGCAGTTCTCAATGATTGGTTATCGAGCCTCGTAAGGGGTTACGACAACACTTTTGCCTCCGTTGAATGCTTGAAGACCCCCTCCCCCTCCCCTTCCCCCTCCCCCTCCTCTCCNTCCAATGATTAATTGGTTAGAAACTTCCAAAGGAAATTCGTAGCGGTAGCCTTCAGACTGTCCTCAGCCCTCAAACTGTTCAATCTTAATTCTCCCAACAACCTTTCATTTGTTGTCAGGGAAGATTTGCTTGTCTGGGCGAGTTACGGTTCTGGCAATCCTTTCATACCACTGTTGTCTTTGTACTACAGTGGTCCCCTTGCTGTTATGGATTTTGTCTCAGTGTTGCTGTCTAGTTGCTCAGCAATCTGCTTGAGCAATGGGTTATCTACGGGGCGAGGGTTGAGATTATCTTATATTACCTGTCGAAGTTTTCAAAGACTCGTTTCTCGACTGGGTGAATGAGGAGTTAGCATCGATCGAGCTCAGTTTAAAAAATCGTTTCCTCAAATCTAGCTATTCTCGGCCATACATTTACTGGGATAGAATGCAAAGGTATGGACATAGCTGACCTGGAAAGTTCCTAGCCCCATGGTTAAACTGAAAACGGACTGCTATCCCAAGCGATCATTCCATAATTTAGAATCAATCAGTATTTCAATTTATTTTTTCAGCAACCGTACGGTATGGGTATGAGGGCGCCGATGTCACCATCATTCATGCCTTGTGTGATGCCAGCGGCGTTAAGTCCACATAACGTCGAAGTGTATCGTCAAATGATGATGATGAACGGTCCATGCAGTCCCTTGTATGGAAGTATGGCAGCTGCTGGCATGAAGATGGATGTCCCTCTGGCCGCAAGCATGCGATCTTCCAATCCCTTAAATCAAGTGAGAGATTGTTTTCACAAATCATATCAGAATATTTTATTTTGCTTTCTTTTTTCCCCAAATGACTCACTTAATGTTCTTTTTTAGATGAACCAAATGCGGTTACCATTCGTTGGCTCACCGATCACATCAATGGCCAATAGCATGTCGCATGACGGCTTGCGGAGAACACGAGATGGGAAAGTGAAGAAGGTGAAGCAGGTTCTTACATTCATGGCCAAATGCAAGATTCCCTCCCCGCCATTCTTTCGTAAAAATGACCATTTCAGGAAGATCACATCAAGAAGCCGTTAAATGCGTTCATGTGGTTTATGAAGGAAAATCGGCCGAAGCTTATGGAGGAACTCGGTTATAAGGAGAAGCAAAGTGCTGAATTGAATAAAGAACTCGGCAAACGATGGCATGATCTGCCTAAGGAAGAGCAACAAAAGTAAGATCCTGTTTACTTTATGTTCATCCCACACTGTCCTTGAACTTGGAATTTGAAGCAGTATGATCTTTATTGAATACTGCTCTTGTACTGCTGAGTTTCTAGCCCCTCTGTGTAAATATTGAAGTGATTGATGCCCGTGTATTCATAATCTGTTTTAGGTACTTTGATATGGCTCGTGCCGATCGAGAACAGCACAAGGCGAAATATCCGGGTTGGTCGGCACGCGAAAACTACGCGGTTCATAAGCGAAAGAAGAAGAGGCGTGATAAGAGCGAGGGTACGTTTGGCGATTCGATTTTTTGAAAGCGCTGAAAAGCGTTGTGGAAAGTCGCTTAACGAGTTCCGGAACATTTTGAAGTGTTTTTTTGCGAGCATTTTGCTTCATTCTTCCCTTGCTGATTCGTTCATCAGTGTTTTTTCCCTGACGTCTTTCTGAATTCCATCATTTGCCGTTTTTTTAGTCAGCGTTCCAGCGGGCTAATGAGTGATAGCGGATAATATTCACTGTAAGCAGAGCTCGTTCATCCAGCTAACAAGCCGATCGCGCTCGCGCTCCTTGAGTTCTCCTTTGTTGAGTGGCTGTTTTGTATGCTTTGTCGCGAAGATGTCATTAGCACCGTACAGTATACCTGAGAGTTCCCGGCGAGCTAAATAAACATTGGGATGAGCTACGGTAATTCCGGTATTCAGCGATAATCAGGTGATTCACTCAACGTGAGCTGTATCGAAGCTGTCGATAAAATGTGGGAAAGCATTTTACGCTAGTTCGCATCAACAGTATATGTATAAGTACAGTACAGCAGTGTAGGTAATGATTGATGGTGGCTGTTTGCACCAGTGAATCCTCTAGAAATTGGATTCCTATGTGATCCTAGATTACCTTGGGGCTTCTATGGATTCAGTAGTTTTGAAATTCTCTTAAAGAATTCCCTAACCAAGCTGTAAGCCCTCGAGCGTGGTTAACCCGGGCCTCAATATACTGCTCGGAGTGGAGAGCAAGGTTTTTCCTACCCCGAGTAGCTTTGTCCAGGTGAGGAATGTGTGATGCAGGCGATTCAAAAGAAATTATTTCGATTTAGAACGAGTTTTTGCTTTGGCCGGTAGTCGCGCGGTGTTGATGGGCAATCATCGAGAAATGATTTATTGGGTTCCAATATGGTGATGACTAGAAGCGTGGTTATAGATCCGATTTTATCCGGCTACTTTATCGTTTAAAGTTTACTATAGAAAAAAATGTGCGCATTCTGGTTATTGCGAAGCGATTTGTGGGTGAGACTTGAATGAATCGAATTTGTAGCGCGTTTGCGATAAGTCTTATAAGAAACGATGAAATACACATTGTGACGTATTTTTGATGACATATCGAGACGTTCGTTCGATTCAGATGTATCCGACATGAAAAAATGTCGTGCACGATTTGGAATCGCAAATACCGATCAGTGGTGTAAGTTCTGCAAACGAAAGAAGAAATGCATGTACTCGACGTATGATCCGACAGATGTACTATCAGAGGAGCATGGTGATCGAAGTGAGTTTTGTTTGAGTTTAAGCCCTATCCACTTGCCCCGTCATTTCATAATAGTTCGGTGATCTGAGGAAATTCTGGATCTGAAGGGGTTTAGAGACGTCTGTCAGGAGCCATAGGTACTACTTTAATTGTCAGAGGTACCTGGAAAGAAGAATTCGGTAGGGTTTTAAAAGGGGTGAGGTCTGTTTGAAGGACACGAGCTACTTAATTGTTGCCATCGTCGTCCGTTGTGCGGCGGATAGGTAGGGATAGAGAGATGCAGATTGGAAAGAGGCTCGCACAGCAGGAAAACAGGGTTCGAACTGTGACTTTGGTCGAGTTCAGTTTTAGACTGTAGCGTTTGACGATGTTGACCCGGTCCTGGAGGTGTGGACGTCCATCCAACACCAAATAGTCACAGGGTATGGGCCATGTCCTATCAGAAGCTCTGCAGTGCCCTCAGACGGGGGAGGGAAAACCTTATTCCAACTCCAGCCAGATGGTGGTAGGAGCTGTAGAAAATTTGGGAAATGATGGAACTTCACGATAGGTCGTGGGGCTTCTTTAAGCATCGTTGAAATTGTATGAGCAGCTGGATTGGGGGGGGGGCACAATGACTCTTTCCCATACACAAATTCGTCACCAAACGAGAAAGTTATTTTCTGTTCAGTTTTTATTTTCACTAATTCATTTCTAGCTTCATCAGGACCCTCACCATTGACGTCGTCTCTGGGCCCGTCACCTCTTGGCGGTGTTGTCGATCACGATGCTTCGGATTCTGAATCAGAAGTGGATGAAGAAGATCGAACACTGGTCGATATGGACATTCAAGAGGCGGCAATGCAACAACAAGCGATCACTCGAGACAACGAGTTGGCAGCATTCTGAATGGTATCATGCCGACAGATCATGTGTTCTCTCACCACCGCCATTCTTCCAAAGCGAAGACTGCTTTCACATGCATTCTATTTTGAGAGAGGTGATTGTATTGTACTTTTATTAATCGGGTTTTAGTCGTCTGTCTACTCATTTTTTAGTTACTGCCACTTTACGGTATATTTGGAATATTTCCATTTGTTTTGTGCTTGTTACTGTATAGCCAGGAGAGCAGCGACGTCGTCGTCGTCGTCGTTGCAAACGACGACTGGCAGGTTGGCTCGCTGCTCCATGGTCACAGTCTCTTTTCGTGTGTCTCTCTCTCGCTCAGCATACGCGCGGTCGATCGGGTACTAGCTGTTGTTCTCCCACCTATCTCTGTTAGTGTATTGTCAGTTGGAATTTGGCCGATTTCACTGAATTCCGTAGACATTTTGTAAACGTGGTCCATTTATGAATTCGTCACGGTTCTCTCCGTAACTACCCCATTCCCCATTCAGAGCCCTCGTCTCGCATCCCTCCCCATCCTTACAGGGTCACCAAATACACAGCCCTTCTTTCACTCAGTCGCTTCGAAAGCATCTCATTGTTATCTTTTTTCGTATTTTACCGTTTGTCGTTTATCTATATGTGGAATTATGGATGATTTTGGTGTTTAATTATACATGTAATGTTTAGTGGTATAGTAGGATAGAACATAGTTGCCCCCTTGTGCGTGTCCCCTTAGCCAGCACAGGTGCTCCTTCAGAGATTTTGTGTCTCGTTGAATTGTCAGTTAACCCGAACCTCATCACCCGTACAGAAGCACAGTTAAGGCTCACTTTATTTGATGATATTTTTCGTCAGTCTCCCTTCATTTCCACTGGCGATAACATCGCTGTTACCGAGTAAGTCGCGTATGTGCAATAACGATACGCGCACTGTAAGAATGTCTATGTGGTAACTTTTTCTCTTATTGTTTCCTTGAGTGTACATATGTCCTCTAGGACCACATTGTTTTTCATATTCATAGACCAAATTGTGGTCATAAATGTGCTCTTATCATTTGCAAATAATAAATATTGAATGCAAACTTGTTTATATTGACGGTAAACAGTCAGTCACGGGGCAGAATGAGTCCATGAATTGAAGAAGGAGATCAGTTCAAGGATCTAAAGGTGAAGCTTCTTTTCACCTTTAATACTTCTGATCAAGCCAATGGCAACTATTTAGTACGTGCCTTAGTATTTTGCGTGAGAACTAGATATAGGAAAGTTACGGATACAAACCAGGCGATTATACCGATATGGAAGGGATCTCGAATCTGCGGGCTCGTAGAAACACCTTGGGCCACGCTCTCATTTTTAGAGCTATATGCCATGTACTGTTAGAACTTTATAGCGCTGATCTTACTGACAAAAAAGTCTTCACAGTGCTTCAAATCATAGCCACAACTCGTCTAGCCTCAGACTCACTTTGAATGCGCATTGATCAATGCGCCATAGTAATTTACAGGCTCTATCTACTTGAACAACATGAAACCTTCCAATCGAACTGATGAAAGAGGGCTTAGCACGTTCGCATGGCGCATTCCGAGAATTTCTATAAAATTCAGTGGCTGGCTACTGCGTGATAGTACATCGCATCCGGCGTGGTGAACAATGGCTCCGAGCAGTGGGACTCATGAATTTTTCGTTATATGACGTTATGCGGAAGCATTGCCGATTTCCTGTGAAATTATTCGTTTATGTCAAGTTGAGGAGCGAATGATGGCTGTTCTGTGGCGGAATCGACTATAACCACAGAAGAAACTGTCTATGATTATCAACAGTGATACACGCGTCGAACATTCTAGCAAGCGACTCCTCACCGAGTGCCTTAACGTGAAGGGAGAACTTAGAACGAAACTTGCTTACGGCCCTGACCGTACCCACTATTTCCCGGAAACAGATTCCTTTATTCTCGAAAGAGCAAAGAGCCAGTTTTGGTCAGGACGGAATGTATGCTTCTCAGGTAGGGTGTAACCCCCTTTACCGGCTCCCTTCATTTCCCAATTGTTTCGATTTCATGAGCCCACCTCTTATGCGTTGATTTACCAGCACTGAGAGGTACACAGCGAAGAACGGCAAAGGCTGATCGCCCTGCTGTTGTGATTCGATCAGAAATCGATAACGATAAGCGCGAGCCACACTACGTCCGATCCCGGCAGTGCCAGCTCTGTTGCTTTAAGCTCACCCCTAACCGAATCGTACCCGAGCTAGAGGAATCAAGAGGAAAAAAGCTAGAGGAAGAGGAAAAAGGAATGCAGACTGATAACGGACAAGCTGACTGGCAAGTTCGCCTCAAAACAACGTCGCGCCCGTCTGGTGTGAGTACGAAGCAGGACTCATACCATTTAGCTACAGCGCATATACGAGGTGCTTCAAGACGGGCCTTTGGAAATTCTTCGTCTACAAAGTAACGCCATAAAAGATTATAATTGAAAGGATCTTCAAAGAACAAAGATTTCCTACAGCAACACTACCAATGACCACAAAACGGACAGCCTACCTATCCTTTCAGCAGTTTTCGATTCCATGCATAAACATTTTAACGAACATGAACTTGCAAAAAGTGGTGGCTGTACGTCTTCAAGGAAGCTGTGAAAGATACGACTTCATCCCTCCGCCAGTTGAGCCTTGTACACATACAGGTCTTCATGGAAAATTTGCAGAACTGTTGAAGCTGAAGCACTGACTTGCTGCGGATGATGCCAACGTTGGTGAATGTTCGACAGAGGCAGTGGCAGTCGTAACGTTGTTCTTAATCGATCTCCTGATCACCCGGGCTGATCAATCTTGCTGTGATTTTGATCCGTTGAAGGGCCACTTTGGGAATGACAAATCAGTACGAGTTAGAATACTTTGTGAAGTACCACCAAAGTTAGTTGTTTTGGCAAGAATTCCCAGAGATGTTCTCCGGTCTAACCAAAATCCACAAGAGTCAGCACTTCGTTTATTGACGGGTTTACTCAGGAGCCCTTCTCGCCCTTCTCAGCCAGATCCCTTTCCATCTGGTCCTCCTGCATCGTTCAAGCTTGAATCTTTCAAGGTACCATAATTCTATACAGGATTAGATTCCCGAGCCATTCCATTCATCTAGGCTCCCAATAACCGGGAATCAAGATGTGGATATTCTATCGTTTCCCACTGGAATGGTTCTCTATATCGAAACTTCTTGATTTGAAGTCCTTAGGTAATCCTCCCTCAGAAATGGAGATTCGGTCAGGCTGGCGGACAACACAAGTCAATTCTTGAGAGCCTCTGAATACGAATACCCCTTCCACCGGACCCAGAAGTCCTTTGTGCCCTCCCATAGGCGCTCACGCCAGAACACATCTACGGCCGAACTCCTCTCTCCCCAGTTGATTCGTTAGCTTTATACGAATGTAACATCCGTAGCACTCGCGCACAAAAGTCATAAAATGATGTTTCACTTCGATCAGAGGAGATATTCCTGTCCAGCGGATTTAACTACCCCCGGGAGCTAGTTTTCACTGGGTTTGATGACCCAATGTGCTTTAAGGCCGGCGCTCATGATGTAGGCACCAAGGCCTTCAAGTTTACAGGATGTCATATACTCTGAGTTCAGGAGCGTGTAGCTTGTGAAAGAGATAAGAGTCCGGAGCCAGAAAAGCACCAGTAAGGTGTCCGAGGTGGTCTCCCTTATCATTTCAGCACAAAACTTGTGGTAAAGATCGATTCACTTTGGAATTTTCGTAGAATGTCAGTGAGCTAAACATCAGTCTTACAAGTATTTCCACGAATAGCTTCATGAGCAGAATGATCCATGGGATAGTGGGATAATCGGATCCAAAGCGCTGAAGATTGACACAGGAGGGGATGATCTTAAGCTCATACAAGGCGCTTTTCGCGTTGCAAAGATTGCTGCAAAGTGCATATTCGAACTAGGCACGCCGAAAACCATCCCATAATATGTACTTCCCTGAAGAGTTAGACTGTTTGGGCCATTAAGTAGGTGCTTGTTTGAACTTTTAGAAAGTTCCTAAATATCACTTGAAACTAAAGCTTTGAGTTTGACCAGGTAAACGGTACTGTTGGCTGAAGCTGCGAAATTATAAAGAATAAGGGTAAACGGAATCTTTAGCTCCAATCAGTCCCGTTTCTGGGACGCCCACGCATTTGACCCCTTCAAAATGGTACATAGTTTCGCATTTGATCCGCATATGGCCTATATGTACAATGACTTGCGGGGACCAGCCGATGAACAAGTCAGTGCTTCTATCCTTGCAGACAAGTCTGGAGCTAATAAGCCGACTCCGCAGGCTTTAGAAGCTCGGCTGACCTCGGCTAGATTTGATCCCCGGGCCATGTTTGTGTGATAGTGCGACATTTGCCACTACACCATCAACGCCCTGCAAGAATATGTGGAAATTGAAATGTGTTCAGCTGCATTTTGAGAGGCTTTCCACTTCGTCTGCCGAAGTTCATTAAATACGATTTGTGCTGCCGCAACACAGGGTGAAATGGAAGTCTTTTTATGAGGTTTCTCGTGGCCTGGCTTTAAGGTTGAATTGGGTAACGATCCAGTATTCACCTGGCAATGATCCTCTTACCATTGCCAGGTATGTTAGTAGCACCGTTTAGCGATGCTTCACCTCTTCCCGAGACTGACAATAGAAAATATTTTTCACGGTGTTACGTCTGTACGCTTAAGAAAGCACAGACTCGAAACATTATGATTGGCAAAATTACCGACTCACAACTACAACAAAAATGTAAGGTTCCACTTGTCAGTAACATTTTGTTCCTAAAGTCACTATAACATCTGCGTTGCAGAACAAGAACGAGTTGAAAGGGAAAATGACTGAGGGTTGTGCACAGCCGCTGTGTTTCATAACCCAAACCCTACCACTTTTTTGCCTTTTTGTTTTTGGCTGCAACTTTTTGTGTTCGTTTCCAGGTCAGTGCAAAACCATGTTTACAGCGTTACTGAAACTTGTAATAGTAGCTCTGAGTGCGCAGCGATTCTTAGCTAATTTTTTTAGCACAAGGCATTACAGCATAAAGCTCCCATGTCCCATGCATTTCTCGAACTTGTCGTTTTTACGGAACATCTAACTCAAGAAATCATATGACCTCATAAGAGTGTTGCCCTGTACCACAAGACTGATACGCACCTACTGCTCACAACCCTTTGGGGTGAACTACACTTCAAGTTACAACGAGTAATATGTCGTATGTGGTACCATGAGGTTAGATAAAAACGATTTTGTATAGAAATTTTCATTCGAACAGTAGTACAATCCAAGACAGACATAAAATTAACAGACAGAAGTGTTGATACCGGTAGATAGATAAAGAATTTCTGTAAGACTAGGCGATAGGTTGATGATGATAATGAGTGACGGTGATCACATGCGTCTAGGACGGACATCTAGAAGAAAGTGTAAGAGAACAGTTCTCTACTATACTTCAATATCTACGGACGAGTAACTCACAATCGCAAATCTTTCCTCTAGTTATCACCACCTACAGACAAACAACTGGGGAAGACAATGATGATAGTATCGTTCTTCAACGCGACTAATGTCCTTCACCTAGTCTGATATGCCTTATTCGAATGAAACTCATATAATATGCAATAGCACACTACAGTACGCCTTAATTCAATAGAAATTTCACCAGACATCTTCCTTAGAATCACAATCAACCGTTTTGAATTTCGATAAGAGAAAAAACAGAAGTAACGAAGTGGATAGGTATCGATTTGTACGCTGAACAGAACAAAGTATAAAAAAGTAGACAGAAATGGAAAAATCAACGCTCTGAAACTGTTGCGGTCTTTTGACGCATACTGATATTCACAGATGAATAAAGCACAGAATGGATGACTAGAGTGATATGATCACTAACCGGAAGAATGTCTATAACAATTACCTTACCTTACTTCTATGAAGAAAAGTATTGTTATTCACAATGAATCTCCTATTAATTAATGTTATAAAATAGAAAACCAAGAAATTCTCTTCTCTTTCTCGGCATACCAGATGCATGCAACTCAACAATGATATCCCGATATATGCGTAAATGTTCGAAAAAAAATGACATGTAGTAATTTGGCTAATGACAAGCAATGTGTGCACGCACGCGCCCACGACCGCGAATTTCAACTCGAAATTTGGCAAGTAAGAAAGGTAATAGTAACGATAATAATGATAGTAAATAAGAATACTGTCGTGGATGTGTACACTCGACCGATTAGAGACACGTAAGAAAGGGCAAGAAGACAACCGACAAAGAAATCTAATGACAAAGCGCGTTAGAAGTTATAGCCACATCGAAGAACATACGTGTACAGATATTGACACAAGAAAAAGTAAACAAACAAGTAAGCACACAGCCTGTAGATAACCGTTCCGAATATAAATATGCGACCGCTTCCCCAAAACCATCCTCCCAAATCACTACTAGATATAACTGCAACTATTTGGACAGAACATAAATATAACCAAAATAATGACCAACTAGGCTTTCGCTGTCTTTTCTTTCAACTTTTCCGCATAACTCTTCCTCGGCTCCGGTTTCGCATATCGTTTCCCTGCGGCTACGCAACTAGAATAGAAGTCAATTTAAAAAAATGAAATAATCTCTGAATTCACCATACTGTCACGATTTCACCTCGATGTAACTGGTACTGGCTACAAGAAGACAAAATCAGGATATTGGTATGTATCTAATACCCGATAGTAGATTCGTGATTCCACAAAGCTGGGTGCTATTCAAGATGACAGAGGCCAGCACTCCTGTCAGAATTTCATTAACTATCAGCGTGAAATAATTCAGACACTTTGAAAGCTATTGTGAAGCATACTGCTGAAGAGTCGCAGACTTGCAGTTCGCATTCTCTTTCCCTATTTTAATACAATAAAGATCTACTGAGAGCTTTCATCTTACTAGCAAGATTGGAAATTATCACATAAAAATCGCTCTGTATTTCATAGAGGGCGACGTGGGTCGGATGTAATCTTAATCATTTTCCGTCGCATCCCCCTCATCCTGTATAATAGCTTCGAGATACTCAACTAGATTTGATAAAGGTATGTCTGCAAAATGCATATGCAAATGCAATCAAATTTAACGTGCACCTGAACGACGGCTTCTCTACCGGCTTCTCAGGCTCAGGCTTTGGTTCTGATAACGATGGAAATGCTCTCTCTTCAAAGGAGTAAGCGGAACAACCACTTTGTGATGATGCCTGGAACTTTTTTTTTTNTTTTTTTTTCGTTCTGACAATACCAAATTAAAGCACTATCAACGAAAATAAAAGTTTATAGTAATTTTTTGGTAAAGATTGAGATGGAAACTGAAGAAAGAAAAATTACTGTATAAATTGTTTGTCACACCTTTCTATCCGCATGTCCATCACTGCCATTTTCACTATCCATCTCCCACCTGCGCCCTTTGCCTGAAGATGTATTTGAAGTGTCATTTGTAGAGAAGTGATCGCTGTCGGCATTCCGTTCTCGGCGGAAACTATTATACCGTGGCCTAAAGCAACACGCGCATAATTAGGCTACAATGTGGGTGCACTAATCAAACAAAAAGCAGGATCCTAAAGTTTTACGTAATGCATCCGTGTTCTCGAACGCGACCTCATTCAAAAACTAGGGAGCGAAGAAAAACGAACCTCTCAATTTGCAACGTATTCGATGTACCAGCAGCTGCAGCTGCAATATTCCCCGTAGAGACACTCAGTGGAGGTCCATTGTTCGTGTTTCCACCACCACCACCACCACCTCCTCCTCCATTGCAATAGTCGCTGCGACGACGAGTCTCCTGATGAGAGCCGTTAGCACCACCATTTCGACGACCACCTTAAAAACTACATTCATCAGGCCTTAAGTCGCACATTATTACCATCACGAGTTAATATATGATGACAATTAGAATAATATGAGTGGAAATTGCTAATTCGCTACATAGCTAGCGAATAACTCCACTTCCATGGCTCTTATGGGTCCACAGTCAACTATATTACTTACTTTGACTCATCAACCGGAAGAGAAACCTCTGAACTTTTTGTCTCACTGTAGCAACAAATCACAACAGTTCTGTCCGACACATGGATATAGAACTCCTTTGAACGCCACTTTAGCAAACATACCTTGATGATAAGTCCGCTCTCCAGTGCCACGACGAGGGCCACCACCACCAGCTGATCCGCGACCACCCCGTTGCGACGTTTGTTCGCGATAATGTCGTCGTTCCATTCCACCGTAATGGGATGTTGATGGAATAGTTCCATTGATTACGGCGGTTGAATGTGATGGAATCGCTCCATTCGAATGCATTGCATAGCCATTCGCTCCAGAGGCATACGTTCGGGCTGCTTAAAAGGTTCCGACGTATATCCCACAAAAAATGAAAATGAACCACTGAAGATGAAAGAACAATAAGTCTTACAGCGCGCATGCTGATTCCTTTGATGTGAAGCTTGACCATGCCTATTTATCCGTTGCCGAGCTTCATCCTGAACATGAACAACGGTGGCACCCGGCCGGAACGTTGCTCTTGGCACATAGCCATAACTGGCGAGAAGCTGTCCCAATTCGTAAAGTGGAGTGTACAATTGTGGTTCTGCAGCTATCGGCTCTGGCATCTGGAAAGGAGAGATTTAAAAAAAGAAACGGGAATATTTGTGATATGGAATACCCTAGAAAACTCCTCTGGCCGAAAAAGACGTTGAATTAACAATTAAATACCAATTTCAAAGGGAATTACTGCAATGTTAACCATCTCTCTCGATGATTGACCGCATGAAAACACGTGCATGGCAGAGTAAACAACGCATAGCATTTTGACAAGTAATGCTGCATGCGACCGGAGTCGTGGCCGCGTGGCGCAATGGATAACGCGTCTGCCTACGGAGCAGAAGATTGCAGGTTCGAATCCTGCCGTGGTCGGAACTTTTGCCATTGTCTGGGTTCCACATAAACTCCTTCGCTGACCTTCTAACTCACTGGGTAGACGAAAAATGTCCGGGTTAGAACTTCGTAACTTCCTTAGGGGGGTGGTTTGCTTCCGGAAGGGTCCAAACTGTTCAAGAGAGTGTCATCGGGAATTGGAAAAGAATGTCAAAATGAAGTGTTTGAAAAACTCACGAAAAATAACCGCTTAATATAAGAAATAACAAATCAATAAAACATATAAGGAAGTATAAACAAATACCTGCGTAGGCATCCTGTCGATTGGTGGGAGATCGCTCGGTGGTCCACCCGCTTTTATGCGGGCCTAAATTTGCCCAGTGCCAAATTGAAAAAGGAGAGAATTCAGCAGAAGAAAGAAGTCGAAATACTCACACATATTGGCTTATTGTTAAATGTGATGTTCATATTTTGAAGATGAAGATATGCTTGCTGTGTGGTCTCTTCATTATCGAACGTCACGTACCAGCTATTATTAAGGCCGTATTTAAGATCAACGTATGGTGGACCACCAGAGAGCATTTTTTCGACTTCCTTAATGTAGATTGCTCAAATAAGTTTTCTGATAAGTCAGGTGTAAATGTGAACCAAACCTCTCTATGTTCTTCGCTGATCTCCCTCAATATGATAGTACATCGTCGGCATACAGAACGAACCTTTTCGCCACGTTCATCCACTTCCACTTGATTCGATTCTGTATGCAAGAGACATTAAATCACGTGCAGCAAATCGACGGAAGAAAAGAGCATGGACATTCAAATGGAGAACGTTTAACGCGCCTCAAGGTGTACATTAATCAAGCTACAGTATGCTATGAGTGACGATTGGACGACGGCAAACTGCTGCCATCACTAATTTTTCTTTCCTGATCTCTTCCTACGTCTCGGTCCGACCTATTCTTACTCCACAAAATTGTAAAACTACGAAAAAGTAGAGAACTAGTTCCAACCAATTCAATAAAGAATCACTGTGACTAGTGCGCCCCGCTGTTGATACACTCTCTTCTCCAGTATTTTGATAAAGCTTCAAGTTTCTGGGCAGAAGTAATACAGCTGCTTTTCCTCGAGAAAAGAGGGTGCCAGCAGGGTATTGCTCAGATTGGCAGCCACCCAAATAACCTGAAATGGATAGCGTCCACACTCTCACAAACTCTTTTACTCCACCCTCGCGATCCTTGTGACATCACCGTAGCTCCTGACACGTTATGTCACTGATATCGGCGAACTGGAAGTGAGGTGATGATGGAAAATTCACACACATTCACATCACCCATCGCATAATAACTAACCTATCTTTGTTTCAGCGAAGTTAAATGGCTTTATGGCAGCTACTTCGAGAATTAACTGAGCGCAAACCCCTTTTGAGACACTTTTTATCGAGTAGAACCCTCAATGGTCTGTTGGAACCATCCCAAACGGTCTGCGCTACATAGATAACTTTTGTAAAGTAAACATGCAGAAAAAGAAATGATGAGTCTCACCTCGTAATACTTGCAAAATGAGATTATAATCACTCGTGAGTTGTACAATCTTCCGAAAACCGGCAATAATGGAAATTGGAACAAATTGGTCAGCGTCCATTTGACATCGTAAATATCGATCAGTAATTAGATTTTCCCTGGAATACTCATTTCTTTGAGAATAGCACCCACATCCTATTGACAAAACATCTCTTTTCACAACAACTAAAGCCTTTATGTAAATAAGCGTCCACCGGATACACAGCGTTGTATGCCACAAACATGTTCCGGCCTTTTTCCTCATAAGTAAATGGATTTTGAGAATAAAAGTCAAAAAACCAGTTTTTTTCAGCGACCTAGAACTAAATTAAGTGTCCCTACTCACTTGAGTGGGGAATTCAAATTTGCACAAGGGGCTTATCAGAATTGCCGCATTTTCTTCGCAGTAAAACCCAACTGATTACACCTTTGATGTGAACCAAGGGTTACCAGTCTACTCCTAAATGCGGCGATAACAAATAAAATGACGTTTTTTATTTCCGATGTCATTTCGAATCAAACCCACGAAAGTTTCCAAACACGTACGTCGGTACGCCGCCTAAACAAGCGTTGTTTTTGAACAATGTTCTGACCAACAATTCTATTCTGACTGACGAGCATGGCACCCAATTAATGCATCCCGAGGGAATATGAATATGCTCATTCGGCCGTTCGGCCGCAACCGAAAAGTCGAATCAACTACAGGTGCTAACAAAAGTGACCTATTCCTCGGTTGCACCCCTTCAGACCTTGAAAATTACTTTGTCCTGAACCAAACAATGCAAAGCGAGTTTTCAAAACACTCGAATGACGAATCAACCCACGAAGCCTAGTGTAGATCTCATGTAATTACAGCTGCTTCCCTTTCTAATTTAAAACCAATACCACTCATGCTGGTTGGTCCTCCTCCGAACATAGAGAGGAAATGAAGAAAACAACCACGCATAGCCTGCGGCCACTATGGGCTTTCATTATCGACATGTGAGCCTTTTGCTCAGCAAGTCCGCTCACTAACGAGAGAGAGAGAGAAAGCGCCAAAATTAAATGAAAACGAGCGTCAGGCTTCACTAGCGACTTGAGTGAGCAACAACGTGCCCATTGATGCATGAAGGAACAACGATTTGATGGATTAGGTGAAAATTTCTACTGTACAAGTGCTCGATAACATTTTCACCTTGAGAAGTAGTATTCAAGCTGCGCCTTGAGTTGTTGTTTGAGGTCCGGCATCGGAAGAGGCGGCGGAATCGGCGACGGTGCACTGGGAACCGACATCGCTGGTACGTCACAATTCACCAAGTTGTTGCGGCACTCAGTGGTGAACCTGAACCTTACCTACATATCTTTCAAGATATTCCATTTTCAAATGCAACAACAAGATATCACAAATCATGGTAAGCGATGGAAATCCATAACAACAAAAGCAGTATCAGCAGTATCAGTAACACATTTCCTACCAGTACGGCAGCTGAGGAGCCGGTGGAGCATCGACTGGAGGCGGT
This sequence comes from Haemonchus placei, assembly GCA_900617895.1. Taxonomy (NCBI): domain Eukaryota; kingdom Metazoa; phylum Nematoda; class Chromadorea; order Rhabditida; family Trichostrongylidae; genus Haemonchus; species Haemonchus placei. The sequence continues at coordinate 141,308 of UZAF01016122.1, forward strand.
GGGGCTTTCTCAAGATCGCCGACCATGCGCTCAATCTGACTGCGATCTATTTGGATAGCCTGAAAAACGAAACTTAACCGAGTGAAGAAAGGGAGCAGCATTTCTGGCACCCTCTTCTTCTGTCGAAACTAAATTTGCACAAAAGAAATTAACTCCAATCTGTCGCCACTCAGTGACGCAATAGCTCATGATCCTTCCTGTTATTCGCTTTCAAGTCGAATTTGTGCACCAAATCCTCAAAACATTAACAGACTCAGCTGCTACAAAATGAAAAGGATGGGAGGATAAGAGTGATCGGATTAGTTAGGAACTAAGCCAAGGAAATGATAAATATAGAAGGCTGCATTCCGACATGTTCCTCTGATGACGTGGACTATTAGAAACTACCCCAAAATCAGTAAACGTCTACTGATCACGACCAACTACGAACTTCAACTGAAGCCATTCAAGACGATAAAGAAACCTATGTGATGAAGAAATTCAACAAGAAAATGATTCATATTTAATCGCGTTCAAACATAATAGTTTAAAAAAANNNNAAAAAAATTTGAATATAATTCGAAAATGTAAATGAAAAACTGAATTCAAAGTAGATAAGGAAAAGGAAAGACAACAAAACTGCCCAGCTATCATCGAGACATATGAACGAAATAATGCATTCGAATGTGAAAAACGGCATCAAATTATTCAGCAATGAACGCCCATCGAATTTAGACTAATCCCTACAAAAATCAATCGGAATTATGCATTTCTGCAAATGACATCCATCAAAACGGCAATCATGGCTCATGCACAGACTAAACCACTTTCGTTATGCAGTATTTCAAATAGTTTGAACGCCATAATTCTACTTTACTATTCTCCGTCTGAAAAAGCGAGCATTCTTAGCATAGCATGCACGTCTTGCAAGAATTTTAATCACGCCCAACAAGAGAAAATGGTGCACTCCATATGTGTTAAGCTTATAATCGTCTTTTCTTGGTTACGGTATTTTCTTAGTCATAAGAAACGTACACGAAAAAAAGTCCTGCCTCCAAGAAGCTTGTTACGTTTGCAAGACGTGCTAATTACATGAACCCAAGACATGTTTGCAAAATCCAAAAAAAANAAAAAAAAGGATGTTCACGCTGCAAGGAAGTAAGTATGTGCCATTATTCTTCATAAGATGATTTTTCATTTTTCACCCAAAAAGCTAGCATTTTCATTCCCAATCCTAGAAGCAAGTCAATAACGATGTCAACAGTTGAAGAGCTAGTGAAAGCTAGGGGAATGACAGGTTGTCACAACAATCATATTGCATACACTCGTGTCTCAAATTTCCCCTCTCCTCCTTTTTTTCTGTCTGATCCCTTCCAAACATGGTCATTACCTCTCTAAACTTGTTCAGAAGAGCCGTAGTAACTAACTGACAGCAATCAATCTCAATTATTTGAGAAGTCGTAATGGATTCCGGCTCTTGCGGGTCGTTGTCGTTGGAGAACAAGTGTGACAAGCTACTAATAACCCTAAGCCGAGCGAGGATGCATGCTATTAGGTAATTAGCTGTAAAGAAAGAAAGAAATATTCAAGCACTTATATTCATTAAGCTATTTGAAGGGAATGACGTAAGATTTTTGACAATCTCATAAAGAAACCCGTAGCGGCTAAGAGAATGAGAAAAGTTCAAGAAGTGGTGAGGCGTAAACGATAAGCTTTCTCTGCTGTGATAACGTCATAGATATAGATCTGCCCTATAACCGGGCTTTTTGATAGACTGTTTCAGTGAATGCAATAGGAAACGCTGACGAGAAAGAATCCATATTTCGCTGAATGATCGGAACCACAGAGTTTAATGCTAGCAAAGCGTTTCAGGAGAAAGCCAACATCTAAGAATGATTTGATCTGTGAGAAAAGATTTTAGAGACAAAACTATCATTATAAAAGATCAATGTCTGCTGTACACACAAATAATGACCACGACAAGAGTGATGACAACAATTATCCCTATGACTTGATACATAGAGATATGCACATTTGCAACTTCCTGAAGAAGTCAGCAAGAACAGCGCTTTCAAATGAAAAACAACAAACAGACTAGCAATCCAGGACTAAAACGATCATAACCTTATTCGACTCACGACAATTGGTTCGACAAACCTTCCAAGCATATTATGATTAAAGATTACCCGAATATTCCTAAAGATTCTGCAGCAAGACTCCATAGGAACGACGTTACCAAACGAAAGTAAAGAATACCCGCATATTCATAAAACTGAATAGTTGGGAACTCTGAGGCATCTCCATGCAGAGCGGGCTTTCTTATCGATTCCGTAGTTCTTTAAAATGAAATCAATTCTAATTATGCTTATTCATTATTCAATTCACCGTTGGTGGGAAGTTCATTTTTTAGCGGGGATCGATAGCGGCTGCTCATATTCTCTCACTTTTTGAAATCAAAAGCCTTCAAATTCCATAGAAATCCCTGGCAACATTCAACGCTCACTTCACCTATACGTTGACCTTCAAAGGCTCCCCAAGAAACTGTCAGAATTTCATTCTACCAACCAAATCCAGACAGGTTCAGTAAGCTTAAAAGGGTTTCATCCAAAGATGCATAGGTGAAGCTAGCTGCATCATTTACTGCCCTCCCACTCTCACTTCACAATTATCAAATGCCACTAAGTAATTATGAAGTAAAATAAAACTACAGCTCATGCACATGTACAGCAGTCGATGTGATTACGACCAAGAAATCAGATACATTCTTGCCTCATCATGTAGTTGGAGTGAAAATAAAATATACAACTAATTGGAGATATCGATCCAGAGATAGGATTGTCACGCAAGTGAGACATTCCCGAATAAGAACATCACTAAACTGTCTGAGTTAAAAGCTCTACATCGCTTAACCTCTTGGCCGTAGTCTCAATAGGCAAGCAATTTGCATTTGCAAGCAGTACAACGAAATTTTGACGAAAGAGTTTGATGATTTTGGATGAATCTACATAATGTCATATTCTTGAGAGAACAGTTCAACAACAAATTGAGCGGTTTCTTTTTTTGAATTAAACAGGAAATGAAAATCGACTTTATAAGTTACTCTTCAGAGTCGTCTAACACTTCTCATTTCCCCGAAATCGTTGCTCGTTTGCTTTTGCTGCTGGGCTCGTTCAACGTAAAGGTCAACCATTCATCATTCCCCAACCGATGGTTACGAGTTTGAATCAAATAAAACGAAAGCGACGTATGGCTTCTCTGAGGATGTATACTTTGTCTGCGACCGCTTGAAAGAAATGAAAAATCTGAAAGAAATTATCGAGAAGTGCCAAGGAAACCAGGAAATGACAGGATTACGTTTCTGCGATTTTTCTACTCTCGATTTTCCTATTCTCCCAATCAATACGCGTCTAACACTTTACCGAACTCTCCGAGCATTTAAAATTCCCTTATTGTGCATGCTGTCTCGAACCGAACTGAGTTATAACACTGTGTTCTATGCATCATCAGTTCCTAAATGGAGCTGCCCTCCTAATGAGGTAAAATGAAGAAACGGCAGTACAAAAAGTTACGGAGCAGTACCATCACTTTCCTTACGAAATACCTTTCAACGATCTGACACCTCAAAATCGATTTTCACAAGTTTTTGGATTAGGACCTTAGCTTTCAGAAGTTGAGGGGCTGGAACAAAAGAAGTGCCCAAGTAACCAAGAAAAATAGCAAAGATCTCAAAAGCATTACGAAAAAAAGTTGCTGCTACGAAGTATTTTCAATCTTTGACACTAATGACGCTTACTCGCTTATCGTTCATTCTCTGATGACAAAGCTGTAAACAGTTCAAGCAGCACCAATACGGAACTAAAGAGACGATAGCATTGAATTCCACTGTCACTGATACACTGAGGCAACAATAAGAGACGATTCGAAAAAAATGAAACGGAGAAAAAGAACGGGCCCATGTTAGAAGCCCTCATTAGAGTTCGCAGAGCCCTAAGGTCAGTAAAGACGGGAATGAAAATTATCTGATCGAATTAACTGACTAATAGAGCCTAGTCAAGTTCCCTAGAAAGGAATGAAAGACACATCGTGTTTCAATACGGTACATCGATCAATAAGTGCATAATCAATGAAGTCGTCAGCTTAACGACGCTAAATAAAGCATAAGCTTTTGACAAAGTCTTTAGGAAAACTGCCCCTAAAAGGCACCCATTCAAATTATAAATATTTACAAAAAATAATTTTGAAAAGTATCTATGAGATGTGAATAAAAGGTTGTAGTGTCATGTACTTAGGTAATGAACGCCATCAACCACTTTGAAGAGCTTACAAAGAACAGGCAAAAGCAGTAGATTTAGAGCAGTTAGAAAGTCGCATTTATCGATGGCAAAGGACAAAATCCATTTTGAAATCGAAAATATAGGCTTTGTCACGCGATCTCCTTTGTCTCTTCAGCCCTTATTCTTCAGAGTTCCCCNCCCCTTTTAAGCTACTTCACAGCACAAGGCTGCATTACCTTCATGTGGACTATTTAATTATAGTGTAACCCAACTAAATAGTTAAACATTAAGTAACTATTAAGCTAAGCATATAATTTAGAACATTAACAAAACGACAAGCGTGAAGTTCGACTAATTAAGGAATAGATATTGCTGGTAAATACACTTTGCCAGTAAGTTAAGATTCCGCAAACCAGTTCAGCATGACTGCATTCACAATCAAACTATGTCGTTGATTATGAAGAAATGGAAAGAAATGAGATCCACATTCTTCGCTTTGATATCCTCCCACTAAGAGTTACCGGAACGTATTACATAAAAAGTGGAGCGGGCAGATAACAAGAAATGTAGGACGAAGCCAAAGAGACAGGTTGTAGCTGATTACAATGAACCGGTTGAGTGGCAAATAGACAGCAACACAAGCAACAGCAATAAAATACGTAAATAAAAACAAGACGAAAATCAACTGAAGCTCACCTTTTGAACAACGAAACAACGTGGTGACATTTCAGTACAAATATAGAATGCATCGTCGTCCAATTCCAATGAGTTCATAGCCGATGCGTAGGCAGAAGTGGGTGGTGGGTTACGTGTGGTCACGGTACGACGCAGAATTGTGCGTGGATTCGGCGAGCTGATGCAGCTCACCCACTGGGTCAACGTGAGCAAGGCGAGACCACAAAGGCGAGCAGGCAGGCGAGCGACTAGCCGGAGACCAGCTGGTGCAGCTCCCACTCACTTTCGCACTCGGCTGCTCACCTGGACAAGTGCTGCTGCTGCTGCTGGGAGACAGACGCTGCTGCTGGACAGAGGCTGAGGCGCGTCCCTCAGCAAGCCGTCATTGAATATATGAAGCTGACTGGCCGTCGTTGAGAGGGAGGCAGAGCGCGTGCGCGGCGAGCGGGTAGAGGACGGTCAGCGACGCAGAGGTGGTGGACGAGAGCGCAGACGCGAGAGTGGCACATGCGCCAGCCGGCTGGCTGGTGAGCGCAAGGGCGGGGCGTGGCTCTCCCTGGTCTGACGTCGACATGCCAGCTGAGGGCTATTACGCGGGCGGCGGTGAACGTTCACTATGACGTCATGGGCGGCCAGAAGACGTCCTCAGATGTCATCGTGGACAATGAGGGGCGGTGGCCAACGGATTGAGTTGGCGGGATTGCTCGACATTACTCACCCCATGATACCTCCCTCGATTCTGGTCGGTCATATTGTTTGCCATGGTACCCCGGGCACGATGCAATGCGTATATCGCAGTTCTTATGAAGTCAATAGCTAATGTGTGGAGCGGCGCGATACAAGAATGTCCGGCATACTGATGAGGGCTCACGTGGCGCATCGGCATGGGGCGTATTTTTCTGTACACCTTGCCACGTGTTCAATTTCGTGCCACTTTCTCAGGACAGAAAATACCTACAGGAATTTATTGCCTATCACTAGGAGCGCAGTACACGCAAAAAGCCTGTGAGATGAAAAGAGACTGAAGGACAACGTGACGTTACAGGGACTACCTAGAGCGAGCCAAAAAACGAGTGCATGTCACACCTTTTTGGGTAACCATCGGTACACGTCAGAGTTCACTTCAAATTCGCAGAATTCAAGAAAAAGAAGTCCAAAAATTATCGTAATTTTGATTTTGAGGTGATCGACGACTCTTTTTTCGTGGTTCTCCTCATATCTTTATACGGCAGCTATCTCTCAGGCATCTGGAACAAATTACCTAAAGAGCTAAGCTTCCAAAGTGTGATTTTGAAAGGGACTAAAGATTGTCAGATAAAGTTTTTGGCTTTGATCAATCCCCTTCTCTGGTATGCGCCAAGCATTCGACTTCCTTTCAGAATCGTTGTTCCGGTTTGAATGGTATGTGACCTATACAATGAATTGTGGTGGAAAACTGGTGCACCCATCACTACTTTTTTCCTCCCTGTTAAGGATGATACCAATTAATCGACCCTAGAGCGATGGAGAGCTTGGTTAGCCAAGACGGATATCTGCTCGGGATGCGAACCCGTGACCCTGCGCTGGATAGGGCACCACTCGCCGCTACACCAAACCATGCTGAATAGGAGTGGATGACCTTGAAAGCGAAAACGAAACTTTTTTGAAATGACTACTATTCTCTTTCCAACGAGCGGAGCACTGAAGAGCGATACGTTCGCTATTCATATTTCCAGCTCAGAAGAGCCATTCCTTGCTACCAGGAGAATCAGCCGATATTTTGACCTGGCATTTTTGTTTATTGATAGTCATGCCCGCTCTGGAACGAAATATGAGCATGTTGCGAGAAAAAATCGTCTCGCCATCACTTTTTNTTTTTCGGGCATTTGAGCCCCATTAGCTTTATCATCAAGAGAACATTCATGGGAAGGGGTCAATGCGAAAAGTAACAGGTTACAATGTCCATTGTAGTGGAATTGAAGACAGTATTACAGAGGTGTAGATAAAACTTTATTTCTCATGGTGCTTTCCAATTCCTGCCAAAAAAGGCGCTCATATCAGGTAGTATAACAAACAAACGTAGATCTGTAGGGAAGTAGTCGGAATCGTATCGACACTCATCCAGATACCTCTAAAATCCCTTCACATTGTTCTTGACTCTACTGAGTCAGAAACAGGTCGATAGGGGCTGTGTTTTGTTCGAATAAGAGCTGGATTCAAAAGCTTCTTGAGCAAATGACGTTACTTTTGAAGTCTGAAGGAAGAGGAGCAAATATAGAGATAATATTAGTAATTACTCGTCACTGTAGAATATAAACGTTTGTCTTTTATTCCGACTTTGTTCATGACCGAAAAGCGTTGTTTATAGCTAGATGCCGAGCAGCTCACAGAACGAGGCGGCCACTAGCTAGTTGTCTCACTATATGTGATGGTTAGTTGGACACCTTTGTTAGATGTATCGCCGCTCCACGCTTCGTTTGAAACTCATCTTTGATTCCAGAACTTTTTCTTATTTTTCATTGTTGCGGAAAGGTGTTAATCATCCCCATCAATTCTGGTGAACCGATTGGTAAGATCACTTGATGGGACACCTCAGCGAAAATATTCGTCGAACATTAACAGTTCAGGTATTCATTCATTTTCTTACGGCTATGCGGTTTACAGTGCTTGACGAATACACGATGATTGGTGTTCCATTCAGAATTGTAAACTTTTTTGTGGGTAGGGTCATTTGACGAACAACAAATCGACGAAATGCGTGACTCAACAACAAACACGCTGATTCATCGCGGGTTTTTTTTTCGCCGAAGAAGTAGGAGTAAACGAAAGGCATAGGTATGATTTTTTGTATTTCAGATGCTAAACGAGCCTATTATTTACGTAGAGAAAAAAACTGTTTCGGTTGAGAGATAAAAAAAGCCTTTTTGCAGCGCTGCAGTGTATTGACACAGGCACGATTGGACCCCCATCAAGGTAATTTTTTACTTCTTCCTTTTTTCTTTCTCGTTTGACGGTCCTCCCAGCAAGTATTCATTGCGGTAACAGCCGGCAACAAAAGTTCATTGTACTTATCGATTTTGACGCCAATCTTTCCGAAGTATGGCCAGACGACGGAGACTTGTTTAAAGTTATAAATGATTGTTTTTAGTCGACTTGACTCTAAGGTTGTTGGTATCGATTATTTCTTCTGTTTTACAAAATTTCTTCGCTTACGAAGGAGGAATTACTGTCGCGCACCGCCAAGTAATCCATAAGAAGTGGTGTGAGTGGTTTTTCCTCGTTATTTTTCTTTCAGATCTTCCAGTTTCAATACTTCAGGGGTGTTCTTTACTACATCACTTGAAAGATCATAATTATCGCAGCTTTCTCTCGATAGTTTCAATGATAACGGTGTTACCTTGACCTGCAACTTTTGAGAGCTAGATACGTCGAATAAAAATTGACCAAATTTTTTCAGAGCAGGATGACTGTATACTAGCTCCAAGCGGAAATCAAGCCACTTGAAAGTACTTTTNGTTACCTTGACCTGCAACTTTTGAGAGCTAGATACGTCGAATGAAAATTGACCAAATTTTTTCAGAGCAAGATGACTGTATATTAGCTCCAAGCGGAAATCAAGCCACTTGAAAGTACTTTTAGCTTTTTAAAAATGCCTCCAGTTTGCCACGGCTTTTAACGAATCTACTCAGTACCACCCTTGCTCCCCATTGGTCCGTGTCAAGGAGTGGGCGGAAAATTCTGTGGTTGTACCTAACCGGATAGCACGATATCTCACACACTTCCCATCGGGTGCATATCAACCTGACAAATAAGCACGCCAAACTTGCTCACGCATCTTGACTTTTTGTTCTAAAATTTGTAATCGAAAAATTCCATATATGTCTTTGAAATGACGTCAACGGTATGGGTGTCATTGTTATTTTGAAATGCTACTGGATTTACTATCGTTGTAAGTTTATTCATGGTTTAAAATAGAACACTCGTCAAGGCTTATAAAAAGCCGCAGACTTGTCATCCGATTATCGCAGACGGCTAGCCATCAAACGGACTCGTAGCAGAGCAAAAAGCAACCTATCAACATTCAAATTGTGCCGTGGCATACACTTGCTTATATTCATAGTTCTGTTTGAGTAATACCCTTTTTATAGGCCACTACGGCCTATAAGCCCTTTCTATTTTCGCTGAATGTGGGTCTAAATGCCATTTCTATTAATGTTAATCTGTCCGATCTCTATCATAATTTTGAACTAACCTAAAAATCAACACAAATATATCACAACTATTGGGATTAAGTTTTTAGATCACGGAAATGTTTTAATGGATGAAGATCTCGATGATCTGACTGAACTACAGTTGTTCGGGTTGGTTTCGGATTGGTTCTACTAGAAAAACCACCCTGAAAAACCTTTACCAGGTGGAATTCATACGACCTTTTTTACCATTTTATCGTTTTCTTCGGCTGGTTAACATCAGCTTGATTAATACTCAGTCCGTATCTGTTTTGAGCTGATTTTATTACGTCAGAAATAGTCGAATGATTGCTTACTTAACGCATCCCCATCGTGTTGTCCGTTGTTCCGAATGAGGGCAAGGATTTTTTTTGCGCGGCAACGTCGTTCATTTGAACGCCAAGGACTGCTGCGTGTCAACGTCACCGGACGTCATCCACACTGCTGCCGTCAGTCCACCAAGGAAAACAACGGGTTATCTTGGATCGCAGAGGTTTTCTACTTTTCTTTTCATCCTCTTGTTGCGTGAAATCCTTTGTAGAGAGGGAGAGGCGGCTTGTTAGAATTACTCGGCAAGTAAATTAGTTTCTGCTTTTCTATGGCGTCATTTTGATAAAAGTTCCTTTCAAAACTATTTCTCCAAATTGGAATCGTGCTAGATAAAGCAGTATCTGAATTCTGACAAAAACCCTATCCAATTGAAAAGCCCTTAAAGCATATAGTTTTAAGTATGAGGATCATTCAAGAGCAGACTAATTTTCGTCCTTAGTTTTTACCCAGAAGTAGTTTGAAAGCTTTGTATGTGTTCACAAATTCCTCATTGGTGGTGGAGTCTCGGAGACTTGTTGACGTCTTCATTTCCTTCGTTTTAACTAGGCTTTGATTTCGGAAACATTAAGTCCAAGAACATTAACTCCAGTTACCACAGGGAGTTTTTGAGCGCCTTTGAAAGATTGGCGTGTGGGAATGTTCTCAAAATGTTGAATTTTCCAAAGAATCCAACAAATGTGTTGATCAGTAAAAAGGACTTCCTGACTCGCATATTTTTCATTAGCCAATTCAATTATTTGCAACGACTTGTAACTTTTGTTTATTTAGTTATCTTTTGTCTGAAGTGAAATGAAATTATTTCCTCATACTATTTTGTTCCTACGATAAATCTTGGGAAGGTATTCCTTTGAGCTGATTATCCTTTTTGCCAATTGGGATTTACTCATTGTTGACAGCATTTACGGACTTTATCAAAGCAGATGAGTTTCTTGCGAGTTTGTTACTATACTCATATACTCAACTTGTTACTATACTCAACTTTACTTTAGTATTGCTTTCATCAGGGTTATCGTCAGAGGTTATCCAATTCTTTGATGATTGTTCAATTTCTTTGCCATGTCACCTTTCTCCGTAATCGCGTAGGCGAGCGTTCATAGCTGTTTTTTTGTCATGCGTACTTATGTTCGTCGATCATTTTACGCTATCGTAAACGCCTTCTTGTTTGCTCTTATGTAAATTTTCTTCAGAATGACTCATGTTGTTAAATGGCGCACCGCTTTCAAAGAAATATATGGTCGAACTCCAACAAAAAACGATTACAAATTGGCTCCTCAGCACGTTAAAGGTGATTTGTGAGAGGGATATTTGTTTTTTCTACGATTTTTTTTTCGGATATTTGTCCCGTTTTGAAATAATACCTCAACGAGCAAGATGGCCTCGAGTGTTGACGATGGCCTAGAGCCTTGTTTTCTTTTCCTGTGCTTAGCTTACTTCACGAATAGATTTAACCAAAGATTTTATCGGTCATATTCCGTATCATTAATTACCTATTGCTTAATTTCCCATGAATTATTACCATGTGAGAGTTGCTGCTCTGTAAGTACCAAAGACTTTCCTCGATTAATATGTGCCCTTCCATGTTTAGAATCTAAAGAATTCATCAGGTCATTGTACTAGATCGCTTGAAGTGACGTGAACATTAGGTGACGTTGATCGAATATGGGGAAGCGAAGCTGAATAACAAATGGATTTGCAGCACTGCATAGGTCGTTTGTTAAAGGTTGCGTGTGCGTGGGGGGAGTTTTGAGGCGTAATGGTTCAGCCAAATAATTAGAATCCGGCCGGATGAGATGACGTGTTTCCAGTGTTGATTTGAATAGCTGTCCCATTCGAATGACCCAATTTTAGCATGTTTTGATGTTGGAGTCACTCATGCATCAGAAGCATTCAGGAAGTAAGGGCCATGTAGCATTCGAGGATGTTCGGATTTTATAATTATCGAAGCGTTCTTTGAACTTTTACTGAGTTTTTTTACATTCTTCTTTGGTTCGGATGTTAGAGTCGAATGGAAAGGGAGATTACGCCTTTGAGTTAAGGAAGCTGTGGTAGGTGGAATGCAGGCGTAGGAAGGGGACAAGGCAGAGTGCAGCCGGGAACAGATTACTATTGGTGCATAAGGTGGAGAAGTCTAAAGGAAGGGCCGCGATTAGTGACTAGTCGCTCTCTGAGCACGAAGAAACCTCACAGAACTAAAGTCTCTCACTGTCGTTGGCTTCTCTCATAAGCTCATCGCCGTCAGTTCTCTGATGCACTAACCGGTGGCGTAGCGCGGCGTCAACGCGGCATTCACGCGTGGCGCAGTGTGATCTCACCACCATTGGAAGCGTTCATTCTGGGAGCGCTGAACCACTATTATTGGTCTTTCCATGCTGAAATGCTAATTAGGGAAAGTCTAATGAAGGATCGATGAGATGGTTGAAATGCCATTGAATTGTCTCATTTGCTAGGTTGGATGGCTTGGAAACCTCTATATAGCGAAAGTCTATGTTCAAGTTTCGAAAAGGAATATTTTGTTTCTGGGCTTGGGAAATTTGACTTTACTCTGCTTCAGAATGATCGCAAACTTTGGTGGACCTGGGCTCTGTGCCTATGATAAGGTTGTCAGCGAAGTCGAGAAGGCGTACTCTACCTCCTTGCCATTTAGATTGATTTTTCGTGTACTTCGAACAGCACGGCGCAACTTGGTCATAAGTAAGCAGCTGTATAGGGCACAGTCGAAATGTGAAGCTGCCTTGATAAGATCTACTCTGCAATAGTAGACTCAGACGATTCAGTTTTTGCTGAAACATTACACGAAAACATTACCTTTCTCGGTTTGGGTAGCAGTAGTTGGTCATCTTTGATGATATGGTGTTCCTGGCTGAAGAAGGTTTGTCTCAGTCCATGCTATGCGTCTGTATCGCTGCCTCTGATGTTCCGAAGCCACAAATGACGTGGTGTTAATGAAGCTCCATGACAAATTTGTGTACCACACCATTTTTGGCCGCAAACCATCAAGCGGGGAGTAACCGTTATTGCACGCAACAATGGCTTTTACCATGACTATTGTTATTACTGCAGTCGTCATCGTTGTCTACTACATCGGCCAACGTCAGATATGGCAGATGATCTCATCTACGGCTGTGCTAGAAATAGTTCTGGTGTCATTTTAAGGCAGCCTATTTTAGGCATCGTCTTTTTTTGCCTCCCTCTTGCGTTTGCACAAATGTGGCATCGTTTCCGTGCATGTTTGCTATTAGCTTTCTGATGTCTTGGGAAAGGGATCATACATTCGTGCTACGTCCAGCCAGTAAACAAGTGACCTTTCATCGCCTATGAATGAGCACTAATCGTATCGGGGATTTGCTGGAGCAGGGAGCAAGAATCGGTCTTTTGGACTAGCTAGTCCGGTTATGAAGTTAACCTGACCTCCAGAGTAAAAAAAGAGAAATAAAGTAGGTTCATGACAGTTCTGCGGATTCCGAATATTGGCCTTTTATGGCTGTGCAGCTACTTGGTAGTAAATCCATCATAAACTGTTGACAGAGCTGTAAAAAATAACCGCCGTAATGGTTCAAACAACTGCATATAAGACAGTTGAAAGGACATGAAAAGAAGTTAAGGGAAGAAAATGTTCTTTTTCATCATTTAAGCTCATCACGCATGCATCGATGCTCCAATGCCTTTCAGTTTTCATGAATCCTTGATGACATTCTTCAAGAGCTTCAAACTATCTTGAGTATGCAGATAATGGTCGAGTTCCCGTAAAAATTCTCATAAATCCTATTTTCCCGGCTCATCTGCAGCTGTACGTATAGTAAGCGCTCAACGGTGTAAAGCACATTTAGACTGTGATATCTCAGTGCTTCTACCTATAGTAATACTAATCAGACGTTTTGTGACCCTTTGTCCGACGAAATTTCGACCTTGTGAGGTAGCCATAAAGACACTTTCCGAAGAATTTTCATTGTCTCAGTGTTTACGATGTTTACCGCTGAAAAGAAAGGGTGGAATAATCAAAGACAGTTTTCTCGAATACGTACGAGTTATACAGCTCAATGATGCTGTGGAAAAGTTGACTGTTCTGTCAGCAATGAAAAAAAAAGAAAGATTCTCAGGGAACCCGTAGACCATACCTTATTATGCTTTTAGATTCAGATTGGGTAAGGAAAACATGGGGCAAACTGATGTCTGGGTAGATTTTCGCCGATGAGTTCCAGTCATACCACCGGCTTTTTCAGCAGGTCTTATTTTATAGTAGGAAGGCCAGTTGCTTCTCATTTCGTCGGTACGAAAAAATATTTTAGGTCTTTTCAAGCTTTGAACTGCTGAAATAGTAGATACGTAGCCGTAGTTAGGATCGAATTACACTCTCAGTTATTGACGAAAATTTTTGGGGACGAGTTTTTGTGAATAGAAAGGATAGTTGGATAGGAAATGAAATTAGTCAGGATTCATGAATAGCATCTTGGGGTCAAGTGTTTTCCATCATTTTTGAATTGAGAAGTCCTTAGTACGACGTTCTTTTTTCCTAGAAACTAAGATGAATACGCTTTCCGATAAGAACTGACAGCGCGGATTATCCCTGTCAATGAATAGCGAATTGTTGAAAGTACATTTCAAGGGGAGAAGGTTTTACATCTTGTAATCATCTAAGAGCAATTTGTGATATTCAGGGAATCAATGAGACATGAAACAGGCTTCGATGCTCTTGCAGTACTTTCGAATCGTTCTTTTTATTGAGTGAAGTTGATCCAGAGAGCTCTGAGAGAGCTATAATAACACAGCTCAGCTGTGATAACACAGCTCGCCCGGAGTTTTTTTTTTTCAAATGCTGGCTCTTCAACTACTGCTAATCTTAGCATTGGGATGCTTTACAGAGGGATCAAATCGCCTGGCGTCGAGCAATCCCTTTGAAACACGCCTTGCTTTTAACTCTACGAAGAAATCATTGGTTTGTTGGAGAGGGCATTAGTTTTGTTCTGTGTGAGCTTACTCGTATTTGAGGCCCTTCTCCAGTTTATCTACATAGGCGGAAGTGCCTTCGCTATTGTACTTAAGGGGAATGGGTGTATTAACAGTTGAACTCTTTCAAGGCTTGCTTTTTTACTTTTAGTTGTGATTCGACATTCTAGGTGTAATGGTTAGAATTATCTCGGAGAAAGATTTATCAAGGCGGCAGGCCCAGTCCCTTTGAATTAATATCACCACAACTTACTTCAACCTTCGTAGAATGTAGAATGGTAGCAGTCCTTACCAAATTAGAGGGGATTTATTAGGTTGGTTTTGTAATTAGTTGGGTGCTGTTTAGCTGAAGAGAGATTTTCAAATATCTGTCGATGTAAGGTTCACCAAAATGTGAGCCATCTAGAGCTATGGAGGTTCAGCTGAAAAACTTAGGTTGAAATCCACTCTCAGACCAGGTTGCGCTATTTAACCCACCTTCCTATGGAGACGATGTGAGCGAACAATGGCGTTTCATCATCGAATGAATGAAATCACACTTTGATTATGGCAGTGGGAAGGTGACGCAAGCTCAATGCTATATTCGTGGAATGGGAGCAAGTACGTGGGAACCGTTACACAATCGAGTTGTTCCTCGTTTGAAACAATTTGAATCTTCGGCCATACCAAGACAGTTTGATATCCTCAGTATTTTATTCATTCTGATTATTTATTTAATACACCCAAGGGTGTGCCATACAACACAAAAGCAAGAACTGGAAGGCGATGGTCCTTTGAAAACAAGGAAAAAGTGTATACATTAGCCTAAGAAAAATTGAGGATAACGCCAGAGAAGGAAGCAAGAAGCTAGTAAGGGAGCTTTGAATGGTCAATGATCTGAGGTTTCCCCTCTCCCGAGATGTATTATTTATATGGAAGGAAGAGGCTCAAAATTTTCTTTTCGTAGTGGTTTTACAAGTACCAGGCGATTTGTGGGAGGATTAATTTATTGCTTTGTGAGCAATTTCTATGTCCGCTTCACTTGAAATCTGAGCTTCTGCCTTAACACCAGTATTAGGTACTTGTGTGTCTGAAGCTTTTCGACGTGACGTATTTGTTTTGCCTGACAAAGACCCAGGTAGGTTTGTGATTCTCAGAAGCTTGAATTACTCTTGCATCGAGTGTTGACTTCATTTTCTCCGTAGCTGAGCACGAGAACGATGCTTACCCCCTGTTGATATCCTTCATCCAGGTGAACTTGTCAAAAAGCAAAGAGAAACAAATGTTCCTTCATAAAAAAAAGCCTAGGCACATAGGCACATTGAATACCAACTAGTTATCTCGAAGCATGAAGCCTTTAGGTCGTATGTTCCTCCTTTGAATGCATTTTGGATTATTGATAGAGGTCAAGTGCATGGCTTACCCCGAAACTACTGAGTACCGCTGACCATTATATCCTTATTTTTATCCTTTACTTTTTCCTTATATTTTACTTGTTGCCATTTTTCAGAAGAGTTTCTACACGAATGTCCTCCGAGCCCCAGCAAAGTTGAAGAGCATTCGTCACAACGCAAAGTTGGAGTGCGTCTGAAACGGCCGAATCTTGATGTAGAGGAGAATAGTCCGGTGAAGCGAAGACCAGCAAAGGCTCGTCGTCTTTGCGAGAATACAAAAGGAAGTCGAACAAGCCCCAGAAAAAGCAATACATCATCAGCAAGGTCTAGTGCTCTATCACCGGTATGTGGGCGTTTAGTTTTTTGCTATGAATGAAGGGGTATTGGTTTTCAATGACGTCGGCCTTGTGATGGGATTAGGTGGGCGGATAACATATGCCCATAAATAGGTGCAAAAGTCATTTCTACTTAATATATTGCTTTGAAATAGGATGAAATGCTTATTAACAGGGGGGAACATGATAAATGAACTCATTAGTTTTGAATTATTTCACTTGAGAGATCCGAGTTCTATTAGTCTTCGGGAACCTCCCCATCAGTTAATGACTTCGCATTAAGAACTTGAATTGAAGGGACCGTTTTTAGGTGAAGTCAGTCAATTCCCCGAGTAAGCGAGCACCAAGAGGTACTGCTGGATCCACCCCGTTGAAAGAAATGCAGCCTACATTCAGTACTTTCGTTCCACCATCGCCTTTACAAAAATCGCCAGTAAAGCGATTGTTGGTGAGGTTTACCATTTATGGATGAGTTTTTTTTAAGATGTAAAAACCTACCCTTTTCAGACAAATCCAGCGTTCTCGTCGTTGTTTGATACTCCCGAGAAAGGTTAGCAAGTTTCATGGCTTGAGGTTGTACCATAAACAACGAGCTAATCCCGTTTGTCATTGGATTTAAGTTCTAAGAGCTTTGACTACCTCGTTGATACTGTGCCTATAGATTTTATTTGGAAGCATTTGGAAAGGTACAAGAAGCAATATGTAGGCTTACCCTAACTCGCCACTACTCACAGTCCGCAAAATTTTATTTGATTAGGATATCGAGGTCTTTGCAGAAAGAAAAAAGGAATTCATTGAGTCCTACGACTTTGGCTGATTTCGGAGAGATGATTAGTTCAATTGCCATCAGGACAATTTTTATTCACTCATTTTCCTTCTGAAGAGGATAGTGCCGTGCCAAGTGGGGCGCCATCAAAACACGCTTACGGGATTGAATTCCGGTGGACGTTCGCCCAGACTAACCAGTCCATCCATTCCTTAGAAGTTTTTCCAGGCTCTTCTAGTGGAGTAACAACACTGGTTTTTACATCGGCTAGCCACCCTAAATCAGTGCAAAGTTCACATGCGCATTCAAACGCCGCTGTAATTCTGAATGGAAGTGGAATGCGGAGGCGCATCTCAGGGATTGTTAGACGCCAAGAGACTTCGTCCTTACACTTTTACTCGTTACCTTAACACCGTGTATGGTGCGATCTGACCATCTATTTTTGCCGTAGCCTCTAAATATTATCCGAAACGAAAGGCTAATTTTGCGAAGGTCCAAATTGGCTTAGAGTGTGTTACCTTTATCCGAGCAGACCAAATTAAGCGCAGCTGCGGAGTTAGCAAGTGTAAAAAGTGACAGATTAAGGGGAGAGAATTCGCTCAGTCACGTCATTTAGTTCGTGTAGCACTTCTTCAGTTGATTCAATTGTATCTGGAGGTTTTGTTAGATTGTAGTTACTAAAAATAATGCTGCTCTAAAGTCATGGCGGATGAAGAAGTGTAATGCTGTAGGGCTTCTTTTGATCACATGACGACATGACCTTTTTCTTTGTCTGACATGAGTTGTACGATGAAGTATCGTCATCTCTTGCATTAGTACGTCGACTTTTTGTGAGAGCGATTGTGATGACAGCGTTGATCGTGAAAATCACATGATTTTCGTGAGAAGAATGACGCGATATGTGGTTTTTGTGATTTATTGGAAGGACTTCGGCAATTAAAATTATTAAGGGCAAACGGCTGCATGGGGAGAAATTAGCCCGATGAAAACGAGCGTTACTGAGCAGAAAGGGACTCCAATACGTTCTCCTAGAAAACCAGTTGTCCACAAGGAAGTCCTCACAAAGGTATAATTATCAGATTTCTGTAAACGGCTGTTGTCATCGAAAATTTGATATTTCCAGAACGTAGAGTTCCTGCTGCTACCGACTCCTGAAAAACGTAAACGTAATGAGGTCCTGGAACCATTCCAACCTGAAGAAGTAGCCAAGAAGAAGGCCGCAGGGGGGTTGGTATTGAATTGCTTGGGTGGCTATCTACGTTCATTGTGATGAATCATCCTTTAGGCAGAAAAAGGGCATGGCTGTGGCATTTTCAGCGGAACAAGGTCGAATTATTAAGAGAGCCTTCAAAAGGTTAGTCTAGAGCTTACTACTCTCGACAAAATTGGCTATAATAACAGAACTCAGCGCTGAAGTGCAGTATACGATGAAGCTTTCCGCCGGGAGGTTCGATTTCTGAGTGAACATGGGAGATGGGTCCTTTCTAGGCCGGCTCCGATATGGCTTGGTGTTATCTCAGTAATGGAGCGCATTATTTTTGTAAAAGAAGTGTTATTCACACTTCTTTTCAATGCCAGATGAGAGCTTTTCTAGTCGACCTTGTTAAGTAGACATCAATCAAGAGCCACTTTTTCTAAATCCATTAAGTTAGGTTCAAATTTTCTCCCAACCAATCTGGTTACTTGGCTGGATGCCGACTACATCAACAGGAGTTTTTGAATTCTGATTAAACGTGACTTTTAGTTGATGAAATGTTTGGGCATTTGATGAGGGATTTTCCAAGAAGCTTTGTGTTTGCTGTTGTCACTTTGCCATAAAATCAATCAGCCATAGACAACATTTTGGTTTTAATAGCCTCTTACGTAGTATTTATGAGAACTGATACTATTCATGAATTGATTCTAGATCTGCGGGGGTTGATGATGCAATTGAGAACGACATGATTGATTGACTGGTAATAGTCTACGTCGCCAGGAAACGCGTAGATAGGTCATTTTCACTTTTGAAAGTAGCTTAAGGGGATTTTCAAGTTCATATTCACTCGAAATTACTTTCAATTCGGTAACCCCTCGGTTGGAGGTAGGTAGTATGAATTAGGTTATTTCATGTTTCGATAGGAGTACTATCATGCAATGGCGAGCATTTTATAGTAAATGCTAATATGGACAGTTCCTAGGCAGCTCTTTGGTTTGATACTATATTTCGAAAAAGTCAGAGGAGGCACGGCTATGGAAGTAAAGAGATTCGGGAATGCGCCACGCATTGGCCACCCGGTTCGGATATGTATGGTGGGCTGATAAGTGATTGGTAAAATATGGGGAGACCATAACCACTGACAGATGATAGCATTCAATGTTGAATTCCAGTGTGAGTTGAAGGTTGAGACTTTACTGTGTTACTAATTTTTACCAAAGACCCACCTGTCGTGAAAGCTGAACTCCTAAAGAAAGCGAAAGAAGGAAGTGGCTTCAGTGGATAGTTTGGCAGAATAAACCTTAGAGTGTCTAGGTTGGCTAGACGGAGAAAATTCTTTTCTGTACAATTCGTTGTAAATGAAGACATCCGTCTCTCTCGTCTCGGAATGTTTCAGATATTTGTTGGCTTTTGCAGGTCGAATGCTAAAGGTGCAAAGCCAACAAAGGAAAAAGGTAACTACGTAAGGATCAATATGAAGAAGAAGTCGTATGCAAAAGGGAAGGTCTCAGCGGAGCAGAAACGAAAAATGCGACGAAAACAGAATTGGAAGAAAAAAATGGCTGGCGGCAGTGGATAGGTTTGCTTTGAACTATTGGAAACAAAATTTTGTTTTCTATGATCACATTTCGGCTTCCAAGTAAGCAATACATCATAGTTCTGTTAAGATTTCCGATCATTGTAGCAGTAGACGTGATTAGCTCGTCAATGTTGAATCCCCTGGTTGCAGGCAAAGAATGTGCTGGATTCAACGTTGTGGGGAGACCTACGAACCTTAGAACATTCCTTGGCGGTTAGATTTTTCATAAAATGGTCATTTGTCATAGAGAAGTATGCTAGAACTTGCCAAGCTAAGCTTCTAACTAGTAGCGCGTCTGGGTACTCTTTCACTTCCAGACATATTCCATGGGAAGGCATACATTCTTACTTGTCATTGTCTTTGGGTTTTATAACTTTCGAAAAGGATTAATTTCATGTGATACTATATTGTATAATCATGAATTGCGAGAGTAGTCCCGGTCCAACACAATTGCATGACACGCGTGCGGCCGCAGCGCGGTTGCGACACTGCCGCACGCGTCGCATTCCAATCAGCGCAGACCTGAGTTACACCCTGGATTCTTTGTATTGTCGTTTTTGCAATTTCGAAATTTCAAAAACATTCATATAATGTCTGTAGTCAATTTATTATCATAATTTGTTGTAGGATGTCATGGCCCTATGAGGGTGGGACAGTAGGATTTGCTCACGATAGCGTTTTATTATTGCATATGAGAAATCAAATCAACAAAATAAACATGTGACACAATCTGGCATAAGAGAAGAGTTGAACGAATGAGCCGTGCTCGTACAAGTCCACTCAACCATAATGGAATGATGATAAGCTCAATACGAGATATATATTAAAAGATATTTCCGTAAGTAGAACTACATCAAAATCTGAATGATTGTATTTACGCATTAATCACAATTTCGGCACTGGTAAACGAAGTGTTACAGTTCATAAAATCTTCATAATCTACTTACTACACACACGCAAGTGAATGAATCGGTTTCAGATAAGGCAAATCGGCTGGCTAGCGGCGCGCGGCACATATGAAAGCTTTTCGCTGAGAGGCAGAAAAAAGAGAATTTGCCATAATAGACACACATACACACACCAAAATACACGACAAATCTGAGGCAGTACTAGTTACCGAACTGCGTCCTATAATAACTGATCTGGCTAATGGTCAATCGACTGACTAGTTGAGTGGATGTTTTTCGAGTCGCTCCTTGAAACCATCGACATCTTCGAGTGTTGGCGCTTCAGCACCTTCATTCTCCTAAATGGTTGACATTTTTGTGAAGAGCATGAATTGTAGTTTGTCATATTCCCACTTCTCATTAGCAGTGATGCATCCATAACGCTTATTCCCTGATGTATGTCATGGCGATGTATTTGGAAATATGTGTAGCACAACTGTGCCATAGGACATTGTCATGACATACCTCGCTATTTCTTGCAACGATTCTCCCGCTGACTAGTACAATATGCTCATAGTTTATCCCTAATAAGTCTCTTCCTGACTGTCGCTACCTTACAATTAGTCTTTTTATGTCTCCATAGAACAGATCATCCAAAGTGATTACCTTTGCTTCGTCTTCGAGGAATTTTCCCCACAATGTAGCGATGATATCGGTTGTTATGATGTCACCGGCGTTTTTCGAGATAAGATGTAGGATGAACACACCATCGGACCGCAAGGATCGTTGAACGAATTTGTTGAGGGCTCGTTGACCTGGAAATGGAACGAGGTTGTTTTGGAGTCTTATCGCTGCTTAATTTAGTCGATCGTCAAATTCGGTCAAGATCAATTCTCTGAAAGGTCGACCCTTGTTTTGAACAGGCTCTTCATTTAGACGATAATGGATCTCCGCAGTTGGTGCAGCAACGGTCGATGGTAATGTCATGTAAGTTATCAACTAAATCCAATTTTTTCGCAAGCGGAGCATCTCAACTCCCAGATCACATTGCCAAGAATCGGTAAATTTCTAAGAAACAAATGATGTTTGAGATCTAACACATCATAGGAGAGGTTTCAGAAGGGAACACGATTGCAGTGCTCCGGCAGCCACATTGGGAGTATCGGAACGGATTTGGGTAAGGGTACGAGAACTATGAAGGGAGGACTGCTTTCGGTAACTGAGTCCTTTTAAGATATATCACCAACTCGACATCTAGTCAGGATTGTGGTAGGCCTGGAAAATGTATCCTGCCTAGGGGATGGGTCGCAGGCAGAGCCCATAGCAGAAACAGCGTTTTCTTTAGACTAGTTCGCTTGAGATCACTTCGCAGGATCACTCCACAAAAAAGGGAAGAAGAGCTCGTGCCCGTTACGGGTCCACCCATTAATTGAGCTGTGCTCCTCTAGCTGAAAATTTTCTTCTAAGGCGAAGGTCGTCATTTTTGTAGCAACAGTAGACCATATAGGAATAGGTAGATTTATGTTTGACCCTGGATTCTTCTAGTTTTTATCGAGTTCACCGCTGCCAAAAGGTAGCCTCTCTGAAATTTTTTGAGCCTCCTTATGAATCCCTACGGATTATTTTTGCTGCCCAAAAATTCCTCAGCCGATCTTCAGTCACTCACTTGAAAGGTCTTCATCGTTGACAAGTCCGAGCAGCTTCAGGTATGAACCGACAAAGCTCTTGCGCTTGTCTTCTGACAACAGCAACGTACACCAATAGACAAAGTTGCCGATATTGTAAATCAGTACACCAAGAAGCCAGAACCAGATGAATAGGTAAACCTGAATCGATATTTGATCAGCTGGATAAATTGAGAAAAGACGGTCTCGATCAGTCAATACCTTCTCGTTGAACATATTGATCATCAGCACACATTGTACGGAGTGGCGATGTTTGTTGCCAAGAACTCGCACCTCGAAATCGCACATCGTCACTCTGAAAAAAAGGATACTTTTTTTGTAATAGTTTGTTTATGTTGGTACTAGTGATTGTACGGGATGATGGATCGATTTTTTCGACAGGCTGTTGCGCGGTTGCAACGCTGCGTTTATAGTCCATAAATCGACTTTAGCGAACTAACGCTACCTGGTCTGTAAGGCACGCAGCCGCAGCGGCGCGCGTCCGAAGCCTGCCAGCTATAGGATTAGGAAATGGGTAATCTTTGGTTTTCTTCCATCGCCTGGATCTGCATATAGTGATAGGGGCTTGTTCTTCTAAGCTTTCATTTCCTGGGCCTCCTATACCCCTGAACGAGCAACTTAAGTGAAACATTCACACAGACGCTGCCCAGAATTTCATTGAAGCTGCTCTCAAGTTAGTTATATGGACTAATTGACTTTGCATAGGTGAAGGTCCATGCTATAGTTGTGAATTGTTTGTGTGTTTGTTTGTTTGTACAGCTGTCCCTCTGAATAGTAGTTTGGCGGTTCTTTGGGATTCTCTGACCATTACTTCGGATAACGGAGAGATCTATTAACCAGTGTATTAACACTGTAGGAACCAGTTCTGCTCGAACACACGTTTTGTTAATAGGACGGGCCAAAGTGTGGTCCGCAGAGCAAGGTGGTGAGAACTAGTCTTACGGAGATTTCAGATGCCCACAAAATCTCCATTCTAGCCAGTCAGAGCACTAAAATTGGCACTAATGCTGTCAATCTCATTGTCGTGATAATATTTTGTAGCAAAAAGGTGATGGTCGTATCTTACCGCATCGCCGCATTCTGACCTAATGACCTACGCCATACATTTTGGTTCTAGCAAGTACAGCTTTCACTGATACAAGCTTTGGGATCAATTTCTTGGACAGTGGCGTTCATTCGGTGATGAGCGGCGTACATATGCGTCGCGGTCGCAAGTCTGGACGAGTTATCACATCAGTATATATGTAAGACTGTAGCTATGAATTCTTGGCTCGCAGAGTTAGAAGTTAGCGGGAGTCTTGGAGCTTCGATATTTCTTTTATAAAATCGATTTCTTGCCGGCTTCCATTACTAAAGGTCATTTTCAGTCGTACTGGTAAAAACATCAAATTATCTTCGGTTTTCATTTTGAATTACCAAAAAGGACCTCAGATTGCTACTGTACAGTAGATGATTTGAAATTCATTGGACCTAGGATTATGCAAAACAAACTTCATTCGGAAAGCGGACAAGCACGCCGCAGGCATTACAACGAAAGGGTGAATCCACATCACATCTGAAGGGTGCACTTTTCCCATCTGGGCAGTGAACTTAGGTGTTGAGAATATTCAGAAGTTGTCGGAATGTGCGTGGCATAGAAAGGACGAACAGGTATTCACAGGTTGTGGGGTTCCGATTCTGTGTTCATCGACCTCCTTGGTGCATTGTCTCTGGACCCTCAGCAGCGATGGAAGTTTTGTAAACCTGAGATCTGTACGCCGCAGAGCCCTCTTAGCTGGAAGCCGCCAAAAGTGGGTGCTGGGTATTCTTGGCATAGTCAAAAGTGAGCACATTGCGTGGAGATCATGCCAAATGATTTGCTTTCATCTTCTTTTTTTTATTTTTTTATTGAGCAAGAACAGCAGATTGCTTCTCAGATGAAACCAAAAAATTTTTGGAGAGCCTTTTCTCTCGGAAAAGGCGACAGTTCTGAAGAGAAACGGACGACGGATAGAGAGACAGTTGGAATGGCTGACAGACAGACAGACAGACAGACAGAAAGGCAGACCGACAGACAGACAGACAGACAGACAGACAGACAGTCAGACAGTCAGACAGTCAGACAGACAGTCAGACAGTCAGACAGAACGACGCTGACTCGTGAGCGTCCCATTTCGATCCCCTCTTTTAGGGATGTTGTGGTCGGCAGCCCTGAATTTTGCTTTTTGGCATTCCAGTCGGTTTCATCCCTGGTCGGTCCCATTTTGCCTCCACTTGATTAGTTGTTATGTGAAGAATAACTTCATCAGTGAGAATCGAAATTAGGAAGAGAGAGCCGTGGTTGTCATTAGTTTGAAAACTGGTTTTATGCTCCGTTCATACTATACTTAAATCTCTTTCTGGGATGGATGTGCGGTAGTCGCTCTACGGTAGGGTTTGGTGCGATTAATCGTCTCTCTTTAGTACTCCGCGATGGCGGCGTTAAAAAGACATTCAATGACACCGCCAACCAGTGTTTTACAGAGACTAAAACGGGTCATTGTCGTTAGTTTGGCCGTCGCCCATTCTCTAAGGTCGATTCACTTGATTTGGATGGAGACCGACATGACAGATCGAGATTGCACTATACGGCATGCGGCAGGGTCATCACTTATGGGTGGATCGCGAGAATCTATGAAGAGGGGAATCTGTTTGGTCTATACCTATCATTCGGAAAGTCTTTCTAGGATGGCAAGTTGTGGGCAAAACGTAGAACTACGGCCTCGGACGGTGCTCCAACTCGCATTTGCGCCTCCCAAGCACAGTTATCGATTAGGTGTCAGTTGGTTACGAAGAAAAATTAGTGTATACCCTACCAGTTAGCTCTGGTGTCAGCGCTGGTTATTGCTCTTCAACGTGGGTAGATGATTCGCAATGTCTCTTTTTTTCCGTCGTCGAAGCGTTCCTGAAGGACCTCGCGCTCGCGATTTGATCGTGGAGGGTGGCGAGTAAGTGTACTGTTTCAGAGTACGCTTGAAAACTCTTGAGAACTCTTGTACTCTTAGTTCTTCAACCTTTCTTCAGCCCCTTCTCGAAAAACAACATTCTTACCGTGGGAAGTGTCCACTTTCTTCCCATTCACGGCCGTGCATAAGATCGTTGAGAATACCGAAACCCCACATGGTGTAGCCGGTGGACAGAAAACTAAATCAAATTTAATTTGATTATTGTAATTCGATAAAAATCTTTTTTTGATACAGACCTGTTGAGAATGAAGAACTGTGCAAGCACTTGGAGTAAATATAGCACCTTGACGAAGAGATACAGTGAACTGAGGTACATACCGCGATGTACGCATTGTGTGAAACTCTCTGAAAGATCGACGGTCAACAAAAGTTGTATGTGGAACTATATGTGCGAAAACTCCATAACATAGGATATAATGACCTTATTTGTTTTATTTTTTCTTTGTTTATTGTTTTGTTTGATTTTATCTTCTATTTGAATCCTTTTCGCTCTCATTTTGACTCACCATAAGATCGAACCTACTGGCACCACCTGAACATATCGGTTTTCAAAGGTTGCTTAAGGGTATTTAACTAAATTATAGCTGTTTTTTATGAGGGGCGCAGTACAGTGGCCTGATCCGCGTTGGAGCGCTTCCAACATTACTTTCGACCCACGTCCACTTCGTTATTCTCTCTTGAGCCAGATAAATATGTAGCCTTGCGTTTGGTCGGGGTAGTAGCTGTGACAGGTTGATAAGTCTGAAGGCTGGTTGGAGGTTGTTCCAGTTCATACTAATCCGAACGTCTCCACGAGTCTGACTGGAAGATGAATGACTAGCGACAGCGTGTTTTCGAGAGTGAACTGCATCCCTCAGATAGGTTCATCAGCAGCGGTTTCTCTGGTTCTGAGAAGTGACGGTCCCTGTTGTTCGTGCGGGCATTCTTTGTCACGCTTATCCGACTCGACCTCCGTCTGATGGGCGACGCTGAACAGTCGAAAACTAATGCGATGCCAATTGACTTCAATTAGTGAATATGGCGGCGACGGCGATGTTGCGCGAAAAGAACAAGGATGGAGGAAAGAAAGAAGAGCGAAGAGACGATCAAAAGCGCAAATTGGATCAAAATTCCGTACATGTACTGTGTCGAATCCCCTTGGGAGTATGTAATCCCATTTCTCCTTACTGACGTGATGAGTTTTAGACACTTCCGACGACTTAGGGTGAGTGGAACTTCTCTCCTAGTCTCAAGTAAAATGTCTTTGAAAAGTTCAACTACTCGCAATCATAGACGATCCATCTAGGATACAAAAAAGCTTCTATCAAGGTTCGCGCCAGGTCCTCGTCTTGAGGTTGAGTCGATGCTACGATTGTTTTGTGGACAGGACAATTGAAAAGGCCTGCCGAGGCGGTTCCTCCGAACGTACTCAGCCTTTTGGAAGAGTTCAAGTTTGCTCATTCATATTATTAACTGAGAAGGATAGTAGGATAGGATAGGATAAATAGATCTCTTCCCTTACGGATGGTGAGTCGCTCAAATGAACAGTTTTGAATGATTTCCCTACATTTTCTGAACCTATTTCACACCGTCAGACCCATTTGAAGGATCAAACTTCTGCACTCGATTAATTCGAAGCTGTCTCCTTAAAGGTACCGTTTACGATAAATTTAGGGTACCCTTTTTTGACGGGATTTCATAGAATTACTCTAGAATAAAGCGATAACAACGAAAAAAGCGCAAAAAACGATGAAAAAAAAGAAATAGAAAGGGTCAAAAAAGAGCTGGAAAGGGGGGTTGGACGAGTTTCACAATGGAAGAACGGCGGTTAAGGGAGTGTTCGGGCGAGTGCACGAAGGCGACGCAATGTCTGCAGTAGCAGACAACACACCCAAGCAGACAACTTCGCTCCAATGCGAATGTGGTGAAGGACAATTAGAACTCGTAGTCAGCCTAGCGAGGGGCGGAGACCTCCCGTCCCCCACTGTTCCTGCCCTTATTGTGCCCTATCCAGACCGTTTTCCGACCTCATTCCTGCACAAATGGTATCAGAGGGGGCTTCGAATTCAAACCATGTGCAGATTTCCGAAACCATTTTTTCGTGAACAGTGCCTTTTAGGTACCTAAAACTCGAATAATTGGGCTTCTTAACCTTACTCCTCTCCAGTATGTTTGACAGCTGTTCGGGACACCTTTTCGATTCCCAGTTGTGACGTCTCCTCGAGCTCACTCTTAAACTCTACTAATAACTCAATTCGCTGTGACAAATCTGTACTTATTGTCGGTTGCTGTTGCAAAGTCGGTGAACTGTTCCAAGAAGTGCCGCTGTAGAAATTATACAAATACAGAGGTGTTAGCGACTGGTTCTACTGCTTTTGTAATGGTGATGAAATCGTCGGAGGATTAGAGGAAGTGGTGCGTAACTAATGCCTATCAAACCAGTTTCATAGCTACGGTTCTCTGACATCAACGGCGATTTCAGGCCTCATCTGATGGGTTTGAGGCGGCGCCGAAAAATCACCTCGCCAGGACGTAGGAACTAAGAGACGTAAGAGGCTTATAATCAAGGTTGCCAGTGTGATGGGAATCGTCTTTGAATGTTGGGTCCTATAGAATCTATGCGTTCAAGTTGTTAGCGGCTAGTGTCCCAGGAAACCTATCACTCCTTTACTCATCCATTCTACTGCGTAAAGGTCCCTTACCAGAAGGAAAAATTCCAGTTAATCTCTAAAATAATTACCAGTTGCATTGATTAGAGAAGATAAAGGATAAGATCTTGAGGCATCAATTAATACCGTCAGCAGGAGGCACCCATGCATTCGTCTTGAATCCAGAATTGTAGTGGCGATTGAATGTGTATGTGGCCTATACAATCACTTGCGGTGGCCAGCCTATGTACAAGTCGATGCTTTCCTCTCAGACGAGTCCGGTACCAATTTGCCGACCCCGGAGGGATGGAAGGCTTGGTTGACTTGGGGGGATGTCGATACTGCGCTCGAGCATGTGACCGTTCGTGTGAGGAAGTGTGCCCTTGTCAGGACACTCCCTCTGCTCTGATCAGAAAAGAAGGGAAAAATGAAAAGAGTCGGAAAACAATCGAACGATTCCGCAGTTTGACCTAAAGACACTCCACAACGTGAATGTGCTCCTAGTTGTGCTGGAAAAATGTACATGTCCGTCTACCATCATTCTATTGCTCGCCAGCCTCTGAGAAGAAAAGGTATGTGTTGAAAGCAACTACAGCGAAGACTCAACTCATTTCGGAAACTCAAAAAGCAGCCTTCAACAGGGAGCACCTACACTTTGGTTGTACTATAAGCAACACTGAGTCAATTTCAGGTCCCTCGCACTTAATGGGGGGTCTCGTCAAGGACAGCGTTCAGGTACAATTATTTTTCGGACGGTGTGAGTGGCTGTCTGGAATATTTGTGCCAACATCGATTCGACTTCAATGGAGGTTCTCTTTCTTGAAAAACCGGAACCGCAAAAGTTCCTTTTGTGGAATACACGATCTCAAGTGACAGGTTTTCGCAATGGGAACAGCTCGTGTCTCAAGCTACCTCATATCGGTCACAAATCAATATCGATCAATACCTAGAACAAAAAATAGTTGGATAACCAGCAATTTTGGAATAAGGTTTTCATTCAAAAGACATACCTTGGAGAACAAAAAATGGGCATATTTAATTCACAAATATTTTGAATAATAATATAAAATGTCTCATGAATAAAAAGCAAATATAATCTTATGTAAGATTTTTTTTTAATATTAGAGGTTCAAAAAGCTGATCGATAAATCGATAATGTCAACTCACTGTATTGAGAAATTTTCCTTTGAACGCGAAGAGAGTCATGGATGTGAGCTCCGACTATCTGAAATAGGAAATTCAGCAAATTTTTTTNTTTTTTTCCGAAATTCCAGAGAATCAATATATCGATTTACCATTACGGCTTCTCGTTTCCGTTCTGGCTGCATGTCGGTTGTGTCTCTCGCCATTGTTACTAGCGATTTTACAGCGATTCCTTAAACCGATCTGATATCACCTTCAATGCATTGTGACTTGATCATTTATTTGAATTCGCGCAAAAATTCTTTTTTTCAAATACTTGAACTTTAAAAAATTTAGAACTCTGTATTTTACCTGACTGCCAATTGAAAAGCCGCCAGAAGAGCGCTGGTAAGTAGAAGAGAATTGCCTGTAGACCGAGTATAAAAGGCACCCATTGGTAGTAACCTAAACATAAACTGATCAGATTACTGACTGTTCCAGGAAAATTAGTCCTGTGGTGGTTAACTGGGGATCTAGACCGACAGATGACAGTAGGGAGTTGTTGAAGTGCGTGATTCTTGAATGTCTTTAGAAAGCGTCAGGGTGACCACCTAGTGGTCATGAATAGTATGAATAGGTTTCGACAAAAGTTATAAATTCCCAGAATATCTCGAAAATGCTGAATAGGTTGGGAGTTCCGAACAACATGAGACAGCTAGTTAGGACAACAGATTGAGTTGTAAGATTAGGCTGAACATCCAGCAAAGAGTGGCTGAGGCATCGATACTCTCACTACATACCCCCCTTTTCGCTAACATACCTTTCATATCAAAAAATCACTTAATCCGGGATACGAGTCGAGACCCTTGGATATTCTGCCGCCTCCCCTTTCCTTCCCCTCAATGACTGTTTCTCCCATTTCACTTCTATTTATGGTTGTTTATCAACCTATTTCAAAACTCTGCGTCATCGTTGCGTTACGATGAACTACAACAAAAGGGCAGACCATTATGACCACCCACGTGGGTTCTTCGTACGGCTGAAAATACCTCAAAAGCAACTAACCTATTTCAGAATTTTCTCTATCGATCAGACTGTCGGGTATGTAGCTGTCCGGTCGTACAAAATACGTATTCTGCACAAAGCAATAATTTTCACTGTATTGTTCCCATGCTCCTAAAAATGATATTTTTAATAGAATTTTGAGTTGCTCACTACAATTGAATCAAGCGAACTACTTTCATCCTATGACGTGTATTTTTTCGCACCCAATTGGCTTCTAATGGAGGTAATTTCATGATGTTGTTTACTATGGACGAACCCAGTATTTGCACGTTCCAATGTAAACATCTTTTTATTAGCTAAAAATGGGCAGAAAACCTGTTTCAGTTTGCAAGTACCCTCAACTTTCAGTAGGAGATGCCGCAGCTTTCAGTGGGACAACTATCAAGTCCACACTGAACCTGATACTTTTCCCATGACTTCTTATGAGAACCTCCCTGCTCGGTTTCCAATTCAACACGTCTGATTTTTGCCCTCAATTACTGTGGTGGAGATCCATTCAGCAGTTGTGGGTGAATCTTCCCAATTGAACTGTTTTATAGGCTTTTCTGTAAGCTCAGACAAACTTTCACTTGCATTGGAGACCTTGGAGACCTTTCGCATTAAGAACGTTCGGTAGATTTCGTGCGAAGACGGATAGTTCCCTATCACATCGTTACGTTCCTATCTCTTATTCCTATCCCCTTCCGAAGGTGTACCCTTTAGAAGGCATAGAAAGTTCTCGTGAATTTCTCTATCAGTCCCTCTATGCTCTCATTGATTTCCAACAACGGAGAATTTTCATGGATCCATATCAATTTAGGAAAGAGTTGAGGCGATGTTCATAGGAAAAAAAAACCTTCTAAAGTGTTTTGCATAGTTCTCGTCTTCAAGGACTTCACCCTCAAATACCCTTGCCAAAGCAAGTCTACTGAGCGGAAAGTTTTTCGTGCCTAGTATTGGGTCGGCTAGGTGGGGTGGATGTGGTCTTTGTGTGGGCTGAAGATCATATGTAAATGCTATTCAGATTATCATAGCGAGGAAATGGTGATATTAGTTTAGAACAGAGATCAGCCCTTTCCTCTTAATCAGATGATCAAGGAATACTGATGGGATGACTTAGCATTACCATGAAGTTTCCACACCTTTCAAGTCTCTCAATGGAATCAAGGGCGACCTTCAGAAAACGTTATCGCATGGTCAGCCCCTTATAGGCTCTTAACGAAAACGATTTATGCGCCGTCACCGAGAAGGACATTTGGACTGAATGTGGTAAACTTTGCTTCCATTAGGCGATATGTATGAATATACTGGCTACTGCGGTGTCGTTACTGATTCAATTCGCTGGTCACTGTTCGCTAGTGATAAGTTCCATAAATTAAATCTGCTTTTTTTCTAAATTTCAAAATTGGAATTTTTAGGTTAAATTTTCTAAACTAAAATTTTCAGTCTTCCATAATTTTGCTGTTTTTCATTACTAGCCCTATTTTGTTTTGTGAAAAACTGTTCATTATACACAACTTTATGTTTCCAGCAAAAGTAGTATCAATTTGAAAAAATATCTCATCATACCTGTGAATTGTGCAGGAATCCAGCATTGAATAGGTTGACCGACATATCTAAATTTTCGAAAATAAAGTACAGGTTAATAGAATCTTTTCAAAAGTTCCCGTCATCTCCATGATTGGGTTTCCCACTATGGCTGTTTTCTGAAAAGCCCTTCCTTACCTAACTTTGCTCCCTATGTGAAGTTATCTTTTTCTGTAGCAGTCCTACACTGCCGTGGCTATACAAGCCCTTGTTGAGCTGAGGGAAACGATTTCGTAGGCAATGTAGCAGCAACATGGAGCCTAGACCTAGTTGATACCCATTCTTCGAAATGATAGGCCCTGATGCAGTCACATTTCCAGCAGCGATTGCGTTGACGCGTCCTAGTCACTCCCCACCTATTCTGCCGATCCCTCATTCCCATGCGTAATGTACCGCATTACTCGCCGGGTGGCTGCGGGGGCGATGACGCTACCGTTGGTGGCGATGGTGGCGTCAACGCACAGCAATCTCCGTATGATCGCCCTTGCTCGGGTGACCTTTGACGGGGGGTTCGAGGGTGGTGAGGACACCCGTCCATCAACTGGTCGGCCTTCCTCACCTTCTCTATTCATTTTGCGCCTCTCTCGTACATGCACGCGAATGTGAATCTAGATAATACGTCAGTCGCCAAAGGTGGAAGTTATTATGAGTGCGACCTTCGTATTCGGTCACTGATCGCCTGGGAAACAATGTTCGGGTGGTAGTGTTCGGCTGGCTTGAGTACATGAACTTTGACTGACCTTGTACTCAAGTCGCCCGAACAATACTGAAACGATTACTCCGCAGTTTTTAGAAGATAGTAAAGTGGTTCTCTTCACAATTCTGGGATGTCACGAAGTTTGTTGGAGGTATAATCCCTCTTGGGGTCCGTTTCGAAGAGTTACTGAGACCGGTTCATAGATAGTATTCGTTCAAAGATGAGTCATTAGTCTGAGAGCCAAGTTGATTGCCAGAGGTTGAGTGATGGGATCTGGTTTCAGTTTTTTTTTGCACTTTTTCGAGGAAGAACGTAAATACCGTAATTGCACAGTTTTTCAAAACATTTTGAACTTGAAGTTCTGCTAGGTACTTATCGTGAGAGCCATTACGAAACGATTCTTCGCTGATAGTCTAGCTGCATGACTCAAATAGAAGTAGGGATAAGGGCCCGAAAAAAAGCACACGAGCATTCGTTTGGGGTCCCTTCCCCTACCGACTTCTCGGACTTCGTTTTAGGAACAACATCCTGGGAACATTGTACGACCCTTCTACATTCCATCTACAATACTGTAATGCTCCCTTCTACAAAAGGGTTGCTGCAGAAAATGCAAATCAGAAGTTCCCCCACCCTCGCCCTGTAATCTAATGAGGTTATTATCTTCCGTAAAAACTTCAATTCAGGAACATTACCCCAAAAAACCAGTAGTCTTATTCCAAACAAGAAAAGTTCTCCCAAGGCCATCTAAGCCTAGCCAAAATCGGTCAATTAATTAACCCATGGAATCGAGATCAGATCTATGTATTAGTAGGATAGCCAGGAAACAGTTCGGACAGAATACAAATTGTAGTAACGGGACTATCTAAAACTTTTAAGCAGTTTGAAGTTGGAAGATTGGATACAACTGGAAGGAAATCAGGGTCTCTGAGGTATCTATTTGTAAAAAATTCCTCAGGGAGTTCTCACAGACTGCACAGGTGGCCAAACATGGCCATTTATGAGGTAGTAGCTCTAGGCCAGGTGGTGGACTTTAAAGTTTGAAGGAACTCATCAGATTCACCATGCCACATCACTCATGCTCCTGCTAAAATATGAAAATAGAACTAGTGGTCCCCGAAAATCCTTTCAAATTGAGGCGACTAGCATGTATTCGAGGATTCCACGAAGGGTAGAAATCAGAGCTAGTCAAGGGAATAAGAAGAAGGTTTTTCTGGACAAAGCTATTGGAACAATCCTTTCTGTACAGTCTCGATAGCGGACTACTAATGAACAGCGTTCGATGAAAAACATTCCTATGATTCAGAGGCTTCCATCGCACAACACTGAGAAGCACTTTTCGATATGGAAGCCTTTGAGACGTGGGAATTTCCCAGGACATTTACCCACCTTTGAAAACGGACAACCTTAAATAAACTTACTGTTTAGCACTGAGTGTCAGCGAAAAAATTACGAAAAGCATTGGTGTATAGTAGTAATTGAGTCGATCGCAGGCATCATCATCATATTGAGGTTTGAGGCCTTTGAGAAATGCGTCCAAAAAGAACATCCTGCAAGAGGTGCTGTATTGATGAATCGTTTGAGAAATTGAATTTACTGGAAAATATCGACATCGGCATGCGTTCGGTTTTTTCAAAAGGGAACTAGTTTTCGACTAGTACCTATCGAGTACGTACATGATGAACGTGCATGTACACCGACGAGAAAAAATAGGTGCCGGTTTTGATAAGAGGATATTTTTCATAAATTTTCAGCAAGTTCCCACTTGAGCACTCCAAATCTCTTTTTCTTGATCATTCCCCATCAATTCCCGTCATTTTCCTCCCATAATCCACGATGGAAGGAATGGTGTGGAGGAGGAAAATGAGGTGGAGCCATAGGAAATGATGGAATGACGTTGTTCCACAGAATACTCACTTCGGTTACCGAATTCCGTTCGAAAAGTCAAAAAAAGGGAAAATGAGAGAGCATGAGGAGGAGAATGAATGAAAGAATGGAAAGGACAGCGTTGAAGATTCGGGAAAGCTCAAATTTAATGACTCTTCGGAAAAAGTTTTCATTCTAAGATGATCACTAGGATGGACTGTACGCGGTGTTGGATATGCTGAACAACCTAGAATACGCCATGCTTTAGCTCTCTCTTCAACATTTGTAAGACGATGGGAAACCTGCGAAGTCTTTATAACAGTCTACAATTGAATAAGTCATTCCGTTATTTGCAATGATTGTGATCCATGACTATTCTTGAGGCAAGACCTCTGTGGATCAAGGTCTAGGAGGAATTCCAAGTAAGTAGCCAGGGAAAATTTTGAACCAAGAGAAAAACATTGGACAATATTGAAACGAATCCCAGGCTATCAGAAAATTCGATTATACTCTTCAAAGTGCAATGAAAGTGTGCCTAGGAATCGGATGGCTACAAGAGTTGAAGCTGTTTAAAGAATCCGAGACCGATTTAGAGGGAATGGGAAAGGTTCTGAGTTTCAAAAAAAAATTCTTGAAATTTAGCCAGTCTCGATTTGAAGGGCCACATTTATCCAATTGTGGGACGACTGCAACTTCAAGATATCATTTCTTTTGTGAGAGCACAACAACTTTTACCAGAAAACATAGGGAGTAAAGAACTGTCAGACGATTGCAATCGAATAGACGATATAGGCGTGCAGCGGTCGCTAACTGGGAACCATTCCCAAAGAAAATGAAGAGCCTTACAGTGGACGCATTCTGACAGGGAGCAGCTGGCTTTAAATTTTGCATGCTTCTCAGCGAATACAAAAAAAANAAAAAAAACGATTAAATCCCGCCTTCCTTGTGACAATCGTCATTGCAACACAAAAATACATCATTGTAATCTGCAAGGTTTGTGTATTCGATGCAAATTTTGATAAATGACAAAGGCGGGGGGCGGAAAGTGGGGATGGGAGATGGAGATATGAGAGAAAACAAGTGAATGCGAAGCTGTATGTGAGAAAACATCCTAAAAAATCCGGGTGAAAAACCCCGAAAGTTAACATTTGATAGGCAGCTGGCCCACGATGCGAAATCAACATGAACAACCGCAAGCAATGTCTTCAGTAGCTGGCGAAAAAGTGATAGATCGATACTTCATTGCGACGCAAAAAATGATTATTGAGCGATCCTTCCATATACAGTAATTGATAGATGAAATCGATCCCTATTAGGGATAGAAACGATCGATAAACGAGTCCCGGCTACTGTAGGCTAGGGCACACTGCCGCCAGCCGACCAGCCGAGGTCGAATGGAACAACCAGATTCCGTCCCTGTCGTCCAGCTCTACGTCTCTGCTCTCTCTGCAATCTTTGCTTCTCAGCGTCTCATCCGATTCCCATATTCATCACGGGTCTTTCGTTCCTACCGTACCCTGGCTCCTCCCACTCCTATTTGGTCTCTCTGATCGGCGGCGATTCCGCTCACACTCCTCGATCAGTGTACACTCTTCGATACTGTTTTACAGTCTGCGTTTCTGTGTCATAATCGTTTTATGGCGATGTTTGGCATGAGCCCAAGGAATTTCTGTGAAAAATACTTTTATGAATCTCCACGAATCTCATACAATAGACGACAATCATAATCATATCACAACTCAATTCCACGTAGATCAAACCAAAAATCGATACTAGGCTTAGCTACGGAACACGTACTACGGTAACTGGATTTGGGAGCTTCAAGCAAAAGCGAAATGTTCATGAGTTCGTGAGAAAGCTCATCAAGTAGAGGCAGCAGCATGGAATGGCTGTGAATTATTAAGGACCCAATACAATCAATAAGTTCTTTATCGAACAATTTTGCATAATAAAGCTCTTGAAAATTATGATCTATAGGTCGGATTCGCTGATTTTCTTATTAGACAGAAGCAGCGGCTCGATGTATGGTGGTGGATGCTCGCCACGTTCCTTGATGAACTCCTCCCATAAGGTCTTCAGCAACGCCAACGTAACCATTTCACCGGAATTCTCCGCTGAAATTGTGCGAATGAGTCGTGGGAAACATCAGAAAATAGGATTGGGAAGACCGGAGGAACTGGTTACTCACCAACAAGTCGAATTAGGAACACTCCATCCACTCGCAGCTTCTCCACGACAAATTGCTGGAGAAGTGATCGCTTGTGCAGACTGCGAGCCACATTTGGATCGATCTAGGAAAAATATTGAGATTAATAATTAAAAATCAATTTATATGGGTCCTTTATACACTACTGAGCGTAACACATCCAAAAAATGAAGCTTCTCCGAAAGTGAAAGAACATGAATGGGTAACAGCAGGGAAGTGCCGTTGTTACTAGTAGGTAGAGCGGTAACCACCTTAGCATCAGTAGCTATAAATCATATCAGTAGGTCATACTGTAGCACATCGCCTTTGAATCTATGAATTATTTAACAGCAATTTTTGATTTTTAAAATGAAATCTCTCAAAATCATATTGAGCCTGGTTAAGACCGATCATCAGGGCTCGTTAGGAAAGTTTCAGCCATCATTAATTTGTTATTCAGGCTGATCCAATGACGGTTACGTTTTTAAGACAATCACACATCAGGGCATAGCGAAAGATCTAACAAAATAGCCAAAAAATGACCCGATATGGCCGTGAATTAATAAAATAGGAATTCCAACGACCTCTTGAATATTCATTATTCAGAAATATTTGAAGGTTGTCTATTGCACGAATATAATTCAAAAAATGTCGAAAGATTCAATGTAGCCCGAAAAAATCGGCAACTGATTGAGTGCCCAAATAAAATAGCTAACCTGTTGAATATAATTGTTCACGAGCGCTCTGCCGGTGACTGAAGTCGTTGCGGTAGCGATTGCCCATTTGGCAAAGCTGTACACACTGGAATGGATTCATCGGATCGGATTATTTAAATTTGCTAGAGGCTTCAGAAACTCTTCTAGAAGCTTCTAGCTCTTCTTTTTTGAGCTGAAATTTTCAGGAAGTTTGGTGAGAGGGGAATACTCCTCTCAGGAGCGAATCGAAGATATTTGAACGAAGCGCCAGGGAAGCCATCGCAGAGTTTCTATCACCTTTTTCTGTCTTTCCACAGCTCGAAAGATATATGGTACCATAGGGGAAGGCTTGTTGCAAGGTGTTATGGTGGTTGCGCCCATCATTTAGCTTCTGCAAGAGATTTCAGACCTGATTGAAAGTGATCGGGGTGTATACTAGCATATTCTATACTTAATAGAGTTTCATCGCGTACAGGAAAAGTTCTGATAATCGATTGGCTTGAATGGGATAAAAGCCAGACAAGCTACCCGATTTTTTTGGGGCTCTGTTGTATATCCCGATCAGTTCCAGCCTTTTAAAATTCTACCCACCTGACGATGAGCATGATGCACAGCCAGTACCATAGAGCAACGAAGATTTTCTCATTAAACATGTTGATCATCAGAACACACTGAACCGTATGCCGATGAAGATTTCCAAGTACTCTGACGTCATAATCACACATGGTAATCCTGAAAATCTGACCATTTAGAGGGGACTCTTCAATTGCAATCTTAGAGGCTTGAGAGAAAGAACCTTTTGAAAATCATGGACTGGAAGAAACGCCTATGATTTTTGAACTTTTCCCACATGAGATGAAGTCGAAAATGAGAAATCAAAAGTCAAAAATACAATGGTACGTGAGGAAAGCGTAAAACAGGTTTGTAGGGAAACGATTGACTCACCTTGGGAAGTTGCCAGTTTCAGGCCATTCACGACCATTCCACAAATCCAACGAGACGTCCAGACCCCATGTGTATGATTTCACACCGAGTACATTTTTCAGGAAAATGAATTGGAAGATGGCGTTGAGGGCATAGAGGAATTTCACAGCCTGAAATTCCCACGTGAGTGACCTCAGGGCCAATCATGGCAAGTTTTATCATCCAGTACTAACCACATAAACGATCGTAATGTAGCTACCGCTGGTGATTTGTCGTGCTTTTCCAGCTTTTACTAGAGCGACGGAATGTTCCTGGAAAGTATCAGTTACGATGACGTCATCTGGGAAATGGTGACGTCATTCGGGTAATGATGACGTCATGGCGTACCTGAACAAGAAATGCGGCGATCGTTTTCATGTTCTTCTGGCGTGTAGCTTCATCCATGTTGGCATGCATACTACATGTGTCACAGATGGCTTTCACCTTGAAACCTGAAATCAATCAATAACGATCAATATCTTGAAGTAGCATGAAGCACAAGCGGCTTCACAAACCTGAACTTTCATAAATTGCACGCCATATGACAACGGGAAGATAGAAAAGAATCGCCTGTGCCGCAAGTATAAACGGCACCCATTGGTAATAACCTAAAACGATCTCAATTTCTCCCACGTTTCTCAGTCATCCAATCATCCGTTCATACTTACCGATTTGTTTTGCTTCACGTTCCGTATGATTAGATGGGATTTCGATGACATGTTGTGCAAAATCGAAGGCGTTATGTACTTTGACATCGGTCATTGGTACAAAGTACGTATTTTGCACGTAACAATAATCTAACGCATATTCCATCCACCATCCTGTAATCGATAATCGATCAATATCGTATACAGTGCTGGAGAAAGCATCGTTTTTGCATGCACAGATGCTGGCATCTCAATAAATGTGAAAGGCGATGCAAAACATGCAAAAACGTTGAACTCCATAAGAACAGAATTCGATTTCCTTGGAAAAATCAACAGCTGAGAAGTTGATGGACCAGTAAACAAGCAATCTAGAAGTAAACAACTCAAAAAANGGTCCTTTATACACTACTGAGCGTAACACATCCAAAAATGGAGTTTCTTCAAAAGTGAAAGAACATGAATGGGTAACAGCAGGGATGTGCCGTTGTTACTAGTAGGTAGAGCGGTAACCACCTTNCCTCCATCCTGAGATGAATGCTGATGTTAGAACAAGACCGACAGTGGTAATACAATAGTTAAGACGATCGGCAAAATCACCGTCGGAAAGCGGTGACACGGCCGATAGAAGGCCCTGTACAACATTCATCCCGAGGGTAGATGAATAGTGAAGACGGAATACCTGTAACTCTGATTGCCGTACTTGGTAATCGGTTCAAACGACTCAAAATTGAGGACCGTATGTTTTGGCGTCATTGCTAGGATTACTGCTAGATAAGTACACAAGAATATAAAAGATTCTTCACAGTATACTTCACTGCAGGACCAACAATAGGATTCTGGGAATATTTGCGCTCATGGCACACGTACACGTATGCAAATACACGCATTTACCATGAATCGGAATGTCTATGGGTAAACTTATTCACAACAAACGACATTGATGTTTGATCGATCAATATGGACGGGTATTGATTGATTTGCGGTAAGAGTTATTCGAATCGATCGGATCGGTATGTATGTGACTGTAGAATCGACGTTGACGGTCGTCGCCCATCGTCAGCCCGTCGTGGGGGCGGGTGCGAGCGGTGGCATTTTCATGCTCGTCTCTCTCTCGTTCTTTGCCCACTCTTACCGAATACGTACGATCAGTGGATCTTTTCATGGGAGTGACGATCGTGACTCTTCATCTCTACGTCTCCCACTTTAAGAAGATCATCTGTAATGGGATTCACGATGAAAGGCCTATACGGGAATGATCGCCTTTCAACGGAGGGTTTGGGAGGGCGGAAAGAGGGAAATGAACGCGACAGGCAGTTACTGAACAGGGGTTTTCGAAAAACGGGGAAGAACTGCTCAATCAAAGTATCAGGTGCCGGCGGAGTCGAGGGAGTTCAACAGAACGTTAGATGAGCAGCGACGCGCCGCGTACTCGAGTTTCCTTCAGAATCGTAGGATCGTTCGCTCATTTGCCACTGTGAAAGCTTTCCAAATGGGAGTTCTAGATGGAAGAGACCTTGAAAAGTCGTAATGTTCGTGGCAATGAAGGTAGGGGCTCCGCTTCCAGAATAAATGGTTGCGGTTCAAGCTTTAAAGGTCGTTGAATTGACCGGAAACTTCAGCCGTACCCACAGGAACCAGGATAGCCGAGATTCAACTCGTTTTCAGGTTCTTTAGCTCTATGACTTCCCGCAAATGAAACAACAAAGACTTGGGCTTTGTTTTGGATCTCAAAATCTTTGGTCAAAGCCTGCGGTTTCTCCTTTTCCTGGAATGAAATCGAAGGAACTCAAGGGTCACATTTAGTGCTAGGATCTCGAACGCTCCTTAAGGAGTAGTGGACAATGCCAAGTATGCTACTAGAGAAGCAAACGAAATAAGTCTCCAAAAGCCCAAGTCATCGGTTTCACAGCCCCTACCTGCTGCGCCCTCACCCTGATGGGAATTTTCTATGAATTCTCCTTCACAATCTCGAAACGGTCAGCTGATGCTCAGGGAAAGCGAATGTCGAACGTTGAGCTCGAACGTTAAATCAATCCCTGAGATCCTGTCGGATATGCGAATGGCAGTTCTAAGCTTGCCACTGCTT
>UZAF01016123.1:6630-29244 GCA_900617895.1 Haemonchus placei
GGATGCCGTTGATTAAGAAATCGAAGACCAGGTGGGCCGGACACGTTATGCGATATAGTGATGACCGTTGGACCAGGACGGTTACTGACTAGATCCCTCGGGACTCTTAACGAACTCCAGGACGGCCACCTATGAGATGGTCATACTTCTTCACGAAAGCTCCGGACGAAAGGAACGTTGGACCTCGTGCCACTGAAGCGAGGACGATTCACTGGACCACTCTGGCTCGTTACAGGGACGAATGGAGACGTTACTGGCGCCCGCTCGAGGAAATCGATGATCAGCGAAACGACAGATGATACAGGTATTTCGGGGTCTCCTTTTCCAATGTCTGTATGACACCCAAAGACGGAGGCGGTGTGGTGGCAAGTGGCACACCCCACACGCATGGTCACGAGTTCGGATCCATCATCATACTCCCCCCGGTCAACTAGGCCTTCCATCCCTCCGAAGTCGTTTAATTGATAACAGATTGTCTGGGAGGATGAAAGCACTGCTTTGAATATCG
This sequence comes from Haemonchus placei, assembly GCA_900617895.1. Lineage (NCBI taxonomy): Eukaryota > Metazoa > Nematoda > Chromadorea > Rhabditida > Trichostrongylidae > Haemonchus > Haemonchus placei. The sequence goes on from UZAF01016123.1 coordinate 7,139, forward strand.
TCTGGCCCCCGCAAGTCATTGTGTAGGCCTCAAGCACATTCCGTACGCCACAACGATCCTGACATCCCTCAGATAGGATTGATCAACGCAACAACTTTTAGACTTAGACTTTTATCGGCTTCTAACTTTGAAACTGGCCATATTTTGTGATTTGCATAACCATACTTTGTCGTGGTGGTTGTATGGTAGCAATTTGCAATCCCTAGCACATATAAAACGCTCGCTTCTGTCTGCCAGTCACGAATTCGAATCTACCTGAAGGAACACCTGGAGAGGTCGGTTAAGTTTGGAATAGGTTGAGCATAGGGCAAGACCAAAAGAGCACACGTGAGCACAGTAGAGCTCCGCCTACGTGGGGCGGGACATGCACGGGAGTGGGCGGCGTCGTGGACAAATTTTTCTCACACGGTCTCCTAACAGTCCACACGCAAGGAAAAATTGAGTAAAGTTGAGTGGTGGGTAACAAATGAACTGAGGGGGACTCATCGATGGTGGGTAGGGTGTTCTTGCAGTGGGCGGTACTTCCCATACACACTCATAAATCATAAACTTATAAACTCAATGAAGGCGTGGAGGCCAGAAATAAAGACAAAAGGACTGGGCAAGGCCCACATACTTCGCTAAATGCTGAGCATGCGTAAACTTATCGAAGCTCCGCCCACGATGGGCGGGGCTCGCGTTGAAACGGAAGCTATTTTTAAAAAATAAATAGAATCAAAATCAAAAAATTTCTAGAACGTTGAAAGAAAGTGGTAGGATGTAATGGAACTAATGTGGTCAAATTCCGGATGCGGCGGGTTGGCACTAAGAGGGCGGGGTTTAGATCAAAAACTGACGCCTCTTTTCAGAGGTGTTCTGTGATGCGGAAAAAGTGGTAACAGGGGGTAACGGAACTTTTCCCCGATCGCGGCATTCTCCCTTGCGGCATGCGGCAAATGTCACTGCAATTACCGTACACACCCCGCCTTCCCGCCAATCGACAGGACGCGATATTTTTCGTTGATTGCCTTGCTTTTTTTGGATTTGGTCGTTTTTTCTTCTGTTTCTTTTTCGTTTTCATGTTTATCAGGCTTGATTAATTAAAATGACTCCTCCTATGTAAGCGACGATCAAGAATTCATTGAAATTGAAGAAAGCGGTCAGCCAATTCAAATAATTAAAGGTCTCCCTACCTCACAAATTGCGCACTCCAATCTTCCATCGCAATCCTGCGATGCGCGGCGGGTGCGGCGTGTGCGACGCCGTGGTAAGGGGGAAGTTCTCAGACCCGGTAAGAGGTAACAGAACAAATGTGGTCAAACCTTAGAAGTGGCCGGGCTGGGACTGAAGTGGGGGGGGGGGGGGGNGGGGGGGGGGTCAAGACCAAAAATTAATAACTTTGTTCAAAAGCGGTCTGAAGCTATGGGAGGAATGTGGTCAAATCTTTGACGAGGGCTGGACTTGCACCAAGATGGGCGGAGCGAAGATTAAAAATTCACGGCACTACCCCCAAAGTTTCAATGTCGTTCTACGTGTGAAGTCATCATCATTAGTCATTACCTATGACGATGAGTTTTAGGAATCATCGCTAACTAAGGGTGGAACATTCACCGGAATGAGCGATCTAATGAGAAATCTTCAATACTTAGCTCTATCAAGCCCGCACACCGCGAACAAAGGGCAGAGCTCAGGAACAGACCAAGAAATCGGGCGAAGGAGACTCATCCGTAGTAAGCGGAGAAATGTCGATTTTCTTCTGCAAAAACTCAGCCCATCACAGCCCATTGCTCAGATTATCGAAGTGGAGCTCTGATAATATCCATCCGACGCGTTCTTTTTTGCGACGCACGCACGTTAGTGTGCGGAGCCCAAGAGGTTATATATTTCCAAGTACCCTTGAAATAGGACCCGCAGGATGGTGAATTAGAGGTAGGGATTGCTAATTTTTGCCAACTTTTAGTCGCCCAAGATGCATTACGAAGTACAGAGGAAGCGAAGGAAATTAAAAAACACAAATGGACTGAGACGAAGCAAGGGGACGCTGGATCAGAGGTAATCACTTCGCTTCCAAGTGATCCCGAAATCTACTGAACAAGAGAAATTCCCAAACACGTGAGTTCCGCAGATGTTAACGCTAGACTGTCTCTCAGAGGGAAAGCTGTAATTCTTGTTGAGAAGAGCAATACTTCCTGAACTTACGTAAACGGAGAAGTCCTCTAAGGGAAGTCAATGGCAATTACTGCGAGCAGGAAATAAAAACACGAAATTACTCTGAGGCAGGCATTTCAGAGTATTAAATTGCAGCCCGCTTTCTGACATTAAGAGAATCACAAAATAAAGTATAGAAGGAGACAAATATTTGTTACCATACTCTTTGTAACTACGGATCTCCTTCACAGAGGCCTCTCTATCACTGAAGGATCTCGAACGGTTAGCGAGGAAATTACATAGGGCGTCCCCAGGTGGCGGATAGGGAGCGAATCGTCGATCAAAAGTCCCCGATACTTGCCCGGAGACGCATTTGGATTCAAGGTAAGACTCCTTGTCTCTCACATAAGTTCTGCATCTTGCAGATGTATCCACGCATACGTGTGTGGAGAACCTGCAGGAGTAGTTGGTATTCTGCCCATCGAACAGCCGAAGGCTTGCATCCGAACGACTGAGAAGAATCCGGAAGGCGATCCTGGGCCGCCTTTCAAATTAAAGCCTCTCGCCCTCTCTAGAACGAGTCCTGGCTAACTACCCGAAGTCATCCAGTCCCCACGTCCAGCCCGGCAAGCTACTCGCGGGTACCCATGTGCGAAAAGCAGTAACGTAGATGAGCCTCATTCTCCTAAACCTGGGGGGCCTCCAATACGACATAGTTAGGTAGGACCGCTCGGGAGATGCTGCTAAAATCTCAGAACCAAGGCAAGTTGCCTTAAAGGGGGATGACTATGATGGCGATTGCTGTACTTTCAACGCACGGACGCTTGCATTGGAAGCGTGTATTGAAGATCTGATAATGCAACTAGAAAGGTTAATTACGACATCATCAGACTGGTCGACACGAGAAGGCATCGCCCATTATACGTAATGGTAAAAACTGGAGAAGAACCTGCTCCCTTAAACATACGCGTCGCAGCAGAGGCTTCGGCAACGAGGTGCCTCATCTATTGAACTTTGTCATGTACATACATTCGTACGAAAGCTTAGCAACCCGAGTCGGACTTTTGCGATTAAGAAGATGTGGCTCAGCCCCACCTCTTACAATCGCCGTTGCCTAAGCACCAACAAGCTAGGAAGATGAGGAGCTGTAAGCGTTTTATATGAGTCTGGAAATCTTCTTCAAAAAGACCCTTTCTCTTCAAGGCCATCGTCAATGATTTCGACGCAAAAATTGACTTCAGAAAAACTGCTGAAGAGCTGCATATCGAGATTCACAGAATGGAATGGAATGAGCAGGGTGAAAGGCTGTCCGTGTTCATCGTGTCGACTCACACTATCCATAGTATCTCGCAGTTCCAGAAGCCCTCCCATTTGTGATGGANATGGAAGTCGCTTAGTAGTGGACAGTCCCATGATGAAATAGACCACGCACTTTCAGTCGAAGGTTTTGCCTGACTGATATCACTGTTGTTCCTTGGTTCTAAATAGGATCGTCTCCTCCACACCTGATTCTGTTTTTGCATAGAGAGAGCTGTGAAGATCAGGAAACGGAGTCTTAGGATCTTTTTCTACAGGAACCACTTCGCTTTCCTTGCGAGTTTCTGAGAAGGTTCCGTTACCGTTGAAGAATACAACCGGCGCGTCAAAAAACTTCACGATAGTGCTAGGGAAGCAGAGAGTCTACAAACAACCTAGAAGTGTCTCTCTTCGAAGACCCTTGAGCTGATATGCAAAGTTGAGTTGAGTTTGAGCGCGTTGCTAATACAGTCACGTACGTATGTTAATAACATGTATTAGTCTGATTGTCTATTACATTGTCTGTACGTTACGTATTAGAGACATTAGATGAACGCCTGAAGAGCCGTTCTGGAAATTCACGTCTAACAATATTTCGAGGAATTTCTTTGTACTTTTGAGCGCATTTTCGAAGGGAGGACTCCTGTTCAAGATGCCTGTAATAATGGCAAGCTACCCACGTATATCGGATGTGTCGCATACCTCAATTTGCATGCTTCTGTTAAACATATATCGAGTATATGGGAACAAANAAAGTGCGGCGACTTTGTTCTATAAAGTGAAAACCTACTCCAAACCCCACATCACTGAGAAGAAGTTTAGTATTCAGGGAATACACGTTATTGGGAAGAACGTTAACCCTTTTCTGATGAAGCTCCTACAACATGTATTAGAAATTCTAACAGCTTTCCCAAACCGACTCAAAACAGATGAAACTCAGATTCGAAGAAAGAAAGGCGATTTTCGTGGAGGATTCTAATGTCATGAGGCAACTTAGGGTGAAAATGTAGTTGGTGGAGGGGGAGGAGGGGTAGAGAAGACATGCAATCTTTTAACTATGTCTTGGGAGGGAAGAAGCCCCAGGGGCGAGTTTTCAGCTTTTCGCACCTCCTTAGACATAGTTGAAAAACTACATTTCCCTGGCTAAAACAACATTAAAGCGCCTTGCCTTGCTCCTCTTCTCTGATATAATGCAAGTATGATACAGATTAACACTTAGCACCGGTTAATGTCTTTTTACACTAACAGTGTTATTTGTTCTTTACTGCTTTGCCGTTATTACACTATCAGTGCTATGTGAGTACCCCNCCCCCCCCCCCCCCCCCCCCCCCTCCCTCAACTACATTTTCACCAGGTTTCGTGAAGGAGAAGTTGCATTCGCTGATGAGGAAGAAGTGACGAAGCGGGTAGCAGGGTCATAACACATGCACATCTAGCTCCAGGTCCAAACAGAGTCGAAGGCGTGCTAGGACGGGTGATTAGGCCTGATTGCCCCGTCCCCCGAGAGCACACTCATCATCACCAACACCCAACGCCACAACTAGGATAACTTCCATCATCTACATATAGAAATCAGCTATTATATATAGGTAAGTGAAGCCGTTAACCAGCCCTTTTACAACAAGGTTAAGATCGTCTTTAGGCTGTATCGTTGCCCATTACAGAGGTACGTTACGAGGTTTAAGTTGTATGTTGTATTGTAAGGCGTATTAAGGTCAGTTAGAAAAGGCTGAGTGAGTGAATCCTCCAGTGCAACAATGAGTCTGAATTTTCATTTGCCTTTAGGAATCATGTGAACTGACAGTTCCACAGACAGCTCTAGTGGCTAGTTGCGGTTGCAAGATCAACAATCTAATTATAGGCTACGTCAATCAGCAGAGGGTAATCAGTACGTATTTGTTAATCTCAAATATGAAATATCTATAGTTTTCAGGTGAAAATTTCTTATTAATACTAACAAACACAATTAACAGAAAAGAAAATCACACGGAAAATGGAGATGAAAAAAGGCTGACAGAATTTACATTCCAGATCAACTTTCATCTAAACTACCCGTGCGTCAGAGTAATAAGACAGCTTATGAAGGAAGAAATCACATAAACTCTCAAACACAATCAAAAGTGAAAGCGTTGTGTAATAAATGATTTGAACTATGCAGTATCAGATATCATTGTTCCGGGAAGTGACGTCGTCAATGTTTCTAAATTGGTGAATAGATCTGGATCATAAATAACACGTATAATTAAGGAACAGCTAGGGCAGGTGGCTACGTCTTCTCCCATTTCCAGCATCTCCCTGAAAAATGTGAGGAACATTGTTAAAACAACCTATAATCCATAGAAGGAAAAAAATAACGGCCATTCCCAACAAGAGGGAAGACAGATCAATTCATAGCGCTGTGTGTACCCCGCACCCAGAAGTTATATAAAAACGTAAAATGGGTAAGGAAGGCCGGCTTATTCAAAAGCGCTCACTTTGTTATTTCAAATCGATCACCACAAGGGCATGGGTAGTGGTATAATTCATTTTTCTCGTCATATGTGAAATCCTCGATTTCCACTTCATCATGAAATACTGCCATAATTCCTGAAAAGAAAGTTGCGCTGAACCAGTATCACAATAGTCACTCAGAAAACATGAATGTGTTGGTGAAAACGGTTGGTTTTAAGCGGTTGTAAGTTATCGTCTGCGATTTTTATTTCAACACGAGAGAGTCACAATACACAATCATATACATATGACGGACTGTTGAGTTCCATAAAATGCGAATTGAAGTCACAAGACCTCAGAGAGCTAAACAATGAACGAAGAGCTGCTAGAACGATCCAACAAGAAAAGAACGCGGATACTGACCAAGTAGTATGATATACACGAAACACAATCAACTGATATCAGGTTTGCAGGGCCGCAGGGCCGTTGTCATTTCGCTGGAAGAGTGAGAGTGAACACAGCGTTTTTGTCGTTTTCTCTGCGTCCTCTTCAATAGGCATCCCACCTCCACGAGGATAGAGCGCCGACGGAAGAGCTCATCCTCCCTTTTACCATGGTGCAATAAGTAACTAATTGTAAGTTGCGAACTAATAAAACCTTGAGACTAGGTTGCTGCATATCTACAAACAGTGTTGTACTTTTCACTTTTCACTGACAAAAAGAGGTACGGAGCAACAGTGAAGCATGAATCCCGTGTCAGATCACATATATGCTTTATCAATGTGAGAATTTTATACAGTTATTCAGATGCCTTACTTTCTTCGAAGTTTTTAGTTTGGTCAACCGAAATGAACCTTCCTGGTCACATCGCAGTCACTCTCACTCTTTACTCTTTTTTCTCCTTCGTCAATTTAAAAGGTTTTTTAGATTGGTAAAACCCCTTCTTTCACCCATCTTTGATTCAAACAACCGTTTGGATTTCTACCCCTTGACGAGAACGCTTCGGAGGAGAGTAAGACGTACAACAACTGAGCACGTTTTCCTGCAGCACTACAATTCCGTGCGGTTCTCCGAAATAATATCGGATTGCCAACAGTCCAGCGACCGTGAAGAGACGTGGTGCTAAGTGAGTTGGGAGGGGCCACGCGGCGGCGCGGCGCCTTTTTATGTCTGCACCCTCCTCGGCGAGATAGTAGTACTGGGCCTGAGTCTGGGAAGGGATGGTGCGGTCGTGCTGAAGTGTTTCGTGATTCAAAACAAATTACATCTTCCACATGATATATGCTTGCTTATTATGGATACTCTTATTCTGAGCCGATAAAACCCTATTTTTAAGAAGGGGAGGGGCTGCGGGGTGGGTGAGATGGTTATCTCGTGCAAGAAGCTGAGATGAGATAAAAGCTGAACGTCCAATTGGCTCACCCACCCCGGAGCCCCTCCCCTTCCTAAAATTAGGTGAAAAATACGCAGTTATAACATAAAAGAGCTATGAAACGCTCAAACACCGTTACGGGCTCGACTTCTCTTGCTTATCCACTATCTCGCTGGAGAGACGCAGAGTGCCGCGCCGCGTGCCCCCCCCCCCCCCCCCCCAGCTCACTTAGCACCGAGAGGTCGTTTCCCCAATTCCTCTCCTTGCCCAAGATCCCCTTTCCATGGGCTGTATAATTGGCGGGTGAGAATTTGCTCATTTAGTTAAGGTTAAGCCGTGAAAAAAATCACATTGTCTGCAAAAATTTTGCAGAATCCTGAAGAGGCCCTTTGTGCCCTTCCGCTATTCTGCCGTCACCGGTCAACGTAACTCACGTCCAGGTTTGCTCGTACTGCTGAGAGGTCCCTACGGTCCTTACGTTATAGTTTATGTTATTCGTCTACTTTCGGGCGGGTTACATTACTCCATATAGTTATGTTGTCCTGCGTTATGTTGTTGTGGTGGACAACTAATATGTCGCTACTCTACTACGAAGTTGTTTCGCCAACCTCTGACACATGAGGTTTAACTCATGTTTTTATAGAAAATACTCTATACCAGCTAAGCTCATGCGGTAGAACTCTGCCTCTGTAATTTTAAGGTGCTCATCGAAGACTGCATGGTTCTAGAAATGAACAGTTTTTTAGGTCTGTTTTGTGTTTGAATTTTGACAGCTCTGCGTTGCATTGAAAAATACCAGTTTCGGCTGGATTATTCTATTTCAAGAGTCTCGTATGGGTTCTTCTTTAGAATTGATCCTTAATTAGTTGGACTTGAAGTTTATGAGCCTCTTTCATGATGTCCGTTATAGTTTTTTCAGGCAAATCTCTTGTAGAAACGAGTACGTATCAGTGTGTGCTTTCAAGATACAAGAACAGTATCTTATTGTACATATTTTCAAAGTGACCGATCATTTTGAATTTACGATTTTTCTCAGCCAATAATGGATATAAACGAGGTGAACGTGGACTTTGTAAGTGCGATCAAGCACATTTACCTCTTCTAAATGAGCAGTGGTCCGCGACAAAGTGTTGGTTCGGGTCATTGTTATCTTAAAGAGAGCAATAATACAGTGTATCGATTCTGGTGGCTCTCTCCTTGAGTATTTGAAGGAAATTGTTCTCAGAAAGTTGAGAAAGTCTCTGCCTAACGAAATGAACCACGGCTGCTCCGCGTTTAAGGCACCTACGAGGCTCAGATTTGCATTCACTGATCCACTGTGTATTTTGGATCAAGGAAGAATGGGAGGTGGCGCTGGGGGTAATTCTACTGTGCTCTACATCTCTGGCATAGCGTTTGAGGGCCCAGGCCTTGCAGGCTTGTGACAGTGCTTGAGAAAGATGTTTAGTTGGGTAAGTGGGTTTCTTGGCTTTTTGCCTGAGCCTGAAGAAGGGAGGAACATTGGGGTGGAAGAGATGCTAAGCTTTTGCAAAAACTTGAAATGAAGGAGAAACTACCTTTTGCAGCAATATTTTTCATTCAACTTACATAATGCTCTTCAAGAAACCATGTACTTCACTGGTGATCAGTTTGCAAAGATCGTATTGAAGTGCCCTCGGTTTGAACTGCTCTCCAACACAGCAAAAGGATAGTTTTTACCACCCATGGTTAAATGTTTTAATCCTTTTCAATATATGGCTACTAGGATCGTGAATCAATTATGTATAGATAGCCGCTTCCGTACGGGAGCACCTAAAAATCTTACCTTTTCATATCCCCTTATACCGGCACTGTGCATCGAAGCTGGTATTATTCTTATGGATTGAGGAAAACTCGCTTCAATCAACATCAGGAATGCTTTGACTAAGGCAGCAAAATAATGTGATAAATCAGTTTCTTTGATTCAAGATTATTGCCTCCGTAGAAGCGGTCACGAACGAAGATTACAAACCGATTTATTCTGTTTGAGATTTTCAGCTAACAGAGTCGTGAACGTCGATCTTCGTACCTCTTTTAGCAGTTATTCCGTGATGCCATCGTCACTTTCCACTTTGCTTTGTCATCATTTTCAATTTAACCTTTTTTTTGCTTGTATTCTTGATGTAGGGAGAATCTTGAGCATCAACGAAGATCAGCGCCTCACATTTACAGCTAGTTCTCATGTGTATTTGTAGCAATGGAGTCTTAAGAATGAAAATTAGAGAAATTAGGAATCTTCGCTCAGCTCCAGTTCTTACCTCTGATTTGGATTCCAAACTAGTAATTGCAGATGAATGATGCACGCTTCGATCCGGACGACTATCAGTATGGGCCGCGAACCACTGTCGTGCTTGAACCAAACACTAAAGAGTTGATAATTAGTCCTGGTCTGGAAAATTTGTCAGCCATATTGAAATCATGGGATGGCGCGCACAGGGCCGATGGATTCGACCCTCTACCGACCCTTACTAGGTAAAGGGATTCATATCAAAGTTTCATCGCAATTGCTCTACTGAGCTATGCCTTTTTACTTTTAGTATAGCAGAAATCATTGAACACTCAATTGATGATTTCCTCAAACTCGACCCTGATCCACTCGATGATCGTCATCCAGCGCGATCTCATCCACATGCTGAATTTGGAAACCTTCTGAAAATGTTGTTTCGCAATGACGACTTCATGAACAAGGTTCTGGTTTGGCTTCAAGTAATTTATTAGATAATTTAATCCCATCTTTTCTATAGTGAGCATGACGGACTCCAGAATGTTTGTAATTTAAGCTTGTTATAACCTACTTACTCGGACGTGATCACCTGGATCTAAGCATTGCTGCAGCCCGACTACTGCTTGACTGTCTTCCTGGGTTGGACGCCAATGTGGTTTTTTCTGTAGGTTCCGTAATACTCCGTTCAATTCATGTGTTTTATCACTGATAGTGTTTCTCTGACTTCTTGCTATCCTTTAACCTCGAACCCTATGCCGCGTCATTGTCAGTGTTTTAGGAACCGAGTGACTTCATTCCTCAACTTTATGTATGGGCAAAAGACAGCTCTAGCGAAATCTTACGAGCTTATGCAATTGGGCTTCTTGCAGGAGCCCTTGAAGTTCAGGGAAACGCTCACAAATATCGCCTAAACAATATCGATCTTATGCCTGTTGCACTGCGAAGGCTCACCGAGCTGAAAGTAAGATATTTCCAAACAATTGCCCCTGTGCTGATTAATATGAGTTTTTTTTTTATTACGAATAGAGTTTCGCTTCTCTCAGGCCCGTATGTTGGAAGAAATGTGTCAAACAGAGCAGGAACAGCAGGATCTGACCACTGCAGTTGAGCGCAGCGGTAATTCTCCGGGACCATTCTCTAATGTGAACGGTTTCGACATGGAGGATACGAGCTCTGTCAGTCAGTTTGCTTCGTAAAACTTCTTCCGAATAAGATTCAAGGTTACTTGTTTTCTTAGGATGGGCAGGCGGGAGGATCTAGCAATGAAAACACCCAATTTAGTGATCATCATAAGAACGTCAACGATCTGGTCTCGTGCGAGTTAAATAAACTTCGTGGTAATCGATGATTTTTCTCTTCCTTCATTTTTCTTTCTCACCTTATAGTTGGTATACCAGTTATTTGATTCGGCTGCGTTGCGTTGCGGCTCATATTTTCTTACAGAGCAGAAACTTTCCTTTTTAAGTACCATCTCTCCGGGTTCAAACCGCTGCAGTACCAAAGGGAAGTCCCAAACATGACTCGCCACCTCCAGCTAAGAGAAGGAAAAAAATGTCTAAGGCGAGTGTTTCGCTTTGTCCAATCCCGTTCCACAACTTTATTGTCATGCCCTTTACTTTATATCGCGAAATCAACCCAAAATAGATTTAATTTCGGGGTCTCATCGGTGTAGTAATGGGGTATAGTTTTGTTTTTCTGAAATTTTTGGCTAACATATTAAAGTGAAATCAAGTAACGAAGTTCTGAAGCACAAACCTTCATCTGTTTAAGATATAGTTGAAAGGTCATAAAACTAAGATATACAAAAGAGACGGTTTTGCATTCCATGAAACTACTCCATCTGATTTCGAAGGTAATATGACAACTGTTTCGCAGTCTTTTATGCTCTCCTACCCTGTTTTATTCAGTTGCCTGTTCTTGCTACACTGAGATTGCTCAGATTGCTCTTGTTTTCCATTGTTTCGTCTGAACTAATGAAGTTTCAGAATGAAAGAAAAGATTCTGAAAATTGCTTTAAAGTGCCCTCTTTTGCATCACTTCATAACCTGGAAAATAGCAACAGCACGTGGAATATGGTGCAACCGTATGTTATAGGGACTCATAAGGTATTTTCCTCACTAGTTGTGTTCAGTGTTTCATTTCTGAGAGTGCTGTTTAGTTTTTTTTCAGTTACATATACACCTTGGGTCTAATAAACTCTGATTTTTGATACAGGTGTATCCTCTATCGCTAACGATGCATCAGCGTTTCATTTTACAATACCTCAATCCAACTGGAGAATATCAAGATGTAGGTAAAAATGTTCTTGATGAAGGATCGCATCCATTACAACTCGCGGTAGCAGTTTGCAATTGCGTCTGAGGGGCTACATACGACCCCCGTTATTACGCATCGAAAAAAGTAAGGGCACGTGGTGATAGGAAAGCAAATCTACGCAATTGAAAGGTGCTACCGTGACTGGTGTAAAAACAGCCTTGGTAGCGCCTACTCTTGAATCGTTACCTGGAAGTTAGAATTTTTTTCAGTTACTGAATCTTGCAATAGAAGGTCATGCTATGGATCTCATTTTGGAGTACATCGACTTAAAGAAAATACATGACATTCGCCTGACTTTTGATGCCCTTCGTGTAGGTTCAGTTGTTTCCAGTTTTTCTTTTCTTATCGGGCATAGTATCTTCTCTAGTACTTCGCTTCCCTCTCAGTTGCGATGGTCACCCCCTAATGTTTTACTAGTCGTTCGTGTTGCTTTCAGTATCTCACCTCTTTATTGGTTCATCGGAAATTCGCGATGGAGTTCATAGCTCGTGGCGGTGTGGTGGCCCTTTTGCGTGTTCCTCGTGCCTCGATGGCTTCTGTCGCTGCCATTACTGCCTTGTATTATATGTCGTACAACGATGATGTGATGGAGAAAATGTGTCAGTTGAGCGAAAAAGTTCTCGACGATGTTGTAGAGTAAGTAGTGTATAACATGACTCTTACAAACTTTTTGTTGGCAAGTATTCGTAACATACTGTCAGATATGCTCTATGGTGTTTGGAGCACAGCTATGAAAGTGGAATGGGGAGCTCTGCGATGTTTTTCACTCATGGATTTTACTATAAGCCTATTTTGGAGCGTTTTGATCAGCGAGATGGTCTTAGGAAGTTGTACAACTACGTATGAACTAGATCTTCAATTCGAAACGAGCGATCAGTGAAATGCTCACTTTAGATATCCACGCTCACTTTGCTACAGGAGGCGAATAAAGACAAGATCGACTTGACGGAAGAACAACACTTAACCAGCTCTCAAGCCATACGCAACGCTTCCGCTGCTTTTAGAACGTTCGTTGTTGTGTCATATCCTCACGTCTGCGGGTATCCATAGTAACTTTTATGTTTTTAGCTACTTTTCGGCACACCTCTTTGTCAAACTGGAGCAAATCAGGCGAACGGTTGGCAATCGAATTCTGCAAGCGGGATGTAGTTACCCTGCTGGACTACCCTACAATCATCGCTCATATAAGGTTGGTCAGGTCTAGGATTCCTTGAAGATCATTTTTTTCAATTACAGACCATGATGATGGATGAAGATTCTTTCAATGAAGGAGTCTATCTGCTGATGACTGCTTTGCGGGCTTCAAATTCCGGTTGGAAGCCAGTTGACGATGCAAGAAAGTTGGGATTGATCAAAACACTGTTCGCTGTGGTGGTACTGACACATGAAATGGGTCATGCTGGGCGGTAAATTGTAGCAGATATTGTTTCTAAAAAGTTTACTGTCTTTTGTTCATCCCATTGTTTAGGTACGAAACCGCCAATAATGCCTTGACCACATTGTGGTTATGTTCATGTGTTCCTAAAGTACATCTTGAACTTTGCGAGTCCATGCGCTTGCCGAATGGGCATGACGCTGATGGCTTCCAGTAAGATTCTTGTTATTTTCGAAAGATATTGTTGTTTTTATTTTGACTTATCGATGACACAGATTTCAATAGTTCAAACGTGGAAGCTACTGAAATCTTTTGTCGTCAAGCATCAATCAGTCTTATCACTCATACTCGAATTCGTTCAGGATTTTAATGGAAATCATAGGAGGAGTCATATTAGCCGAGCCGGATCTCCGTTTGGCCGCTCTCAAAGTATTGATAAACTGTATTTCCGTTCCAGAAGAACTGCCTAAAGTAATTCGCTTTTACGCCAGAGCCTTGGCCACCAGCTATTATAGAAATCCGAAATTCAGCCTTTGCGATCGGAAGGCGGTGAAAGGAAAGACAAAGATGGTCGTCGCAGTCGTTGCACCTTTGTCGCTCTTTACAACAAAGAAACGCAGGAAAAGATCTGGAGCACCGTTCGCAGATACAACGGAATCAACGTCAGTATTCGTTTTCTTTTTTATTACTCGGTACAGTTTTGAGTAGAATTCTTTCAGATATTGCTGACAGTGATCCGACTCACTTTTCCCATAGCCGATGCTGATCAGACCCGTGCCCTGGCATGTCGTGCTTTGAGGGAATTTGCAAAATGGGATCCTGTGGGACAGATACTCTCTAAGCTTCCACTCATAACTGCCAATGAGTTACAAGGTGAAGAATTTGGAATAATTTGGAATATAACCTTTTTAGTTTCATAGTCTACGTTCAGGACTGATGCGGCAGCCTGTAATGTTTGAAAAAAGAGCTGAACATGTGAAATTTTGCGAGGAAGCGCGTAAACTGATTGAAACCGTGACAAAGCGTCCGATGATTGATCTATCGCTAAATCCCAAGGATCTCACACAAGTATGACATTTGGATTACCTCGGTTGTTTCGGTACAAACAATTAAATGTAATCATTGCGGAACAGATGTTCTTACATAGATTGCCTACAACAGCGGAATTAGATGGTGACGGTTGAGTTATGAGATCGTCATACTATGCTGCGTATCCTTCGCCAACCGTTTATTTATGAGTGCTATGGGGGGTTTGTACTGTGTTATCGCAAGTGACAAGAACATTCCAGTAGTGGCTACGTATGAAGGTAATTAAAGTATATATTCAGGGAATTCCTGACTTTAGCAAGTCTCACAAATAGTGTACTTCTCACAAAAAGGTCGTTATAAGAACAGTAAAATGTTGTTTTTTGAGGAAGTCACTGGGAAGGGTAATACGCGCATGGTTTCTTCGGTGCAGACGTGAAAATTGACCAACACCAGTACCCAAAAAGCGTACTGATGGACGTAATGAAGCAATGATCCGAATGCGTTTCCTGAAACATCCCTTAGTCCTTCCAGCAGGACGCTACTCCAGGCCGCAGAGCCAAGCTTGCCCGCGAGAGGTGCCGACGACAGCTGCCCGACTTTACTGGGAAAAAGGAATGGCCCTCTTGTTTTCCAGAACTTAACTCACTTGGCTCCCCCATATGGTCGCTAATTAGAAGATCTTCGTGTTCCAACGTGACGTCATAACGTCACACAGGAAGATAAGAAATCCTTGTCGTCGCCTCACCAGATTACGATATCTTGGACATTCAGGGTGAATTCGAAGATAAAAGAGAGAGAGGAAAGACCGTGGCTCGCACGTGTCACTCATGATGCGATGTAAATAGAGTCACAGCGGAGTCTCAAATGAAAGAAGCGAGGAACACAGAAATCTACGCGAGACTGTCATCTGCAACCCCGCGTTGGTGTGAATTTGAGAAGAGAAAAAAGTTCTAAAAAACGAAGTATGAAGTAGTCTCAAAATAAGATTTTACTCAATAACAATGCTCGTCGAGATCGTTGATTTACTTTATGAAAATTACAATCGACGGGCTGTCCTTATGATTGCTTCCACCCTGGTGTTTCACAAATCACCTCATGGCGAGTTATCACCGACTAACCGAATGTGCATTAAATGCGGGATACGTATCAGGCAGGTTGAAAGGACCAGAATGCGTTGGAAGTTGGCCAGACGACTAACGCTATTCATTTTAGTCTTGCCTACACGTTCGTCCCCTGGTAAAGGCCTATACCGGTCTCCTCACTGGCTAATCCCGTGAGGTATCCTTCTAAAAGAGGAAGGGAGTGCGGTGAATCGCAGGGTTCAATAAAGACGCACACGCTGCTACCACTAAAGGATCGATGTCCTCTCAGCACCGGAACCCCTTTCTACTGTTAGATGGCCACGAGTCGACCCAATCGCTCCACGACGATATAACACATCATTAATCACATTCTTTAAATGTCAGTGTGAACTTTCATAAGGTGCCTTCATGACATGGATGTACGTAGTCATGAAATATCCGGGGTGTGATCAACGAATCGAAGAGCCTGAGAGAAAATTGAGGGGGTAAACGATGGTCCCTTGGCCGTTCGTGGCGCGTTCCAAGCGTTTCAATCCTCATCTACATCCTCGCTTTCGCTCCGCCCATTCGATTGGCTTTCCTCCGTCCATCTAGAAACAGTGTTTGGAATATAAACATGAGACGCGATGACCCAGAATCAATAAACTCCAACTAGATACGGAATGTGAAAAGCTGAATATATTTGGGTTTGAACACGCTTACCGTTACGGTAGCTTTGACTGTTCAGTATGTTGCATTCATAAGATGGGATGATAGAGTAGGGTGACAAAATTGAGTGGTAAATGCAGTGATAGGGACTAATTAACGGCAGTACGATAAGCATATGAGAACTTTGTTCATTCTTGCAACTAGATTACAACCGCTACGCAGCAAGGTTTATGACCTAATGAAGAATCCTCTTCGTTCGATAGAATTTGCGACAAAACTTAGCCGACCGCAGTAATCTGGAGTCCTCAGCTAATGATATCTCCGTAAAGGAAAGGGACCACTGATAACGACATCTAATAATGGTCATCACTCGCAATATCTGTGACCCAAGGTTCGTTGCCTAACAGTTGAGTTTTTAAAGGATATTTACTATTAAGAACGAGAGTAGAAGATCGAGACTTCTAGTAAAAGGCGTAATCACCGACCCACACTGAATACCATTTCTACTGCCGTTTGAGTCCTGTGTCAAACTTCGAGTACAGGAGAATACTATTTGTTTCAAAGATGGAGTAGAGAGTTAGTCAACTACTACAACCTTTATAATCCACAGTTTGGTGTGTATATATGTATGTATATACCTACGTATGTATATATGTATGTTTGTTGTTTGTATGTTCAACGGGAAATTTAACATTGCCCGAAAAAACATCTTCAGAGGTCGGGACAAGTACGGTATGGGTGGAGGCTGAGATAAGATCAACAGAGCACATAGGAACTCTGCGGAGCTCCGCCCACAGGGGGCGGCACAAGTGCCGGAATGGGCGGTGCGAATAGCCAAACGTCTTATTTTGGCTTCGAAAAAGGTCCAGATACGGGGAAAATTAGACAAAGGTGAGGACAGAGTCAACAAATCAGATGAACGAGGCCCACCTCTTATGGGCGGAGCATTCTCAAAATGGGCGGTACTTATCGGATTAATTCATAACTTAGTTCAACAAAGGCGCGGAGGCCAGAAAAACAATAAAGAGAGTGGCAAAGAACTAATACGTGCTGGGCATGTGCAACCTGAGCGAAGCTCCGCCTACGATGGGCGGAGCGTGCATTCAAGCAGAAGAGACTTTTTAAAACTATATATAACTTCGTCGAAATACATTTCAGAACGCGGAAAAAAGGTGGTAGGAGGTCATAGATGATGTATGTGGTAAAATCTCCAAAGTGGCTGAAGTTCGTAGTGGGGTGGGCGGAGCTGAGGTCAAAAATTGATAACTCTGTTCAAAAATGTTTTAGAGCGCGGAAAAGACTGGGTGGAGGTTTTAGGAGATATGTGGTCGAATCCCCTAAGTGGGCGGGGTTTGCACTGAGGTGGGCGATGCTAAAGTTGATTATTCAGTGGTGTTCTGAATTGTTTTAGAAAGAGATTAAAAAGAGTTGGAGTTTATAGAAAAAGTCCTGAACGATTTCCAAAGGCTATTTATGTATAAACCACAAATGTTCGTGCGTTTGTCGGTCTGTTTGTCTCTTGATATGTTTATCAACCTTATAAACGCCTGCGCTTTTTTGAGCGAAACAAATTATCCAAATGAAACGAATGGGGAATGAGTAGATTCTCAGGAACACATGATCTGAGCCAGGCTCTGCCCACGGAGGTTGTGGCGTGCGATAAGAGTGGTTTTAAACGGGAGTACATAATTCCTGTTTCCGTGTACCTAGAGCGTTCAAACATGGCGCAAGTACAGGAGAAGAATGGAAACTCTGAAAGTAGGTGGAAAACTAGACGCTCCCCGAAGGGAGAGGGGCATGCGCAAAAATTGTCGAGTTGGACCTAGATTGTACAGATTTGGTAGGTGTACAGGTGTACAACAATCACTTTAGAGTTCAAATTTTTAAAGTAGGCGGCATAATGTGTTTGCTATTGGCTGGAGCCAGGTGTAGATTCCGCCTACGGGGGGATCGATATGCGCGAAAATTGTTCCTTCGAAGTTCGAATTTAGAAGGGAAAGAGGCGGCAGCAGTGGATACTGTCGAGTCCAAAGCCGACAATGCTGTTCAGAAGCTTTCCACATTATCACCGTCAATCCACGGCTTTACTCCCTTCCAGGTGCGATAAAATTTGCGCTGTGGGGATGTTGGCCGATATGCCAATTTGCCATACCTGGCTGTTGTGTAAATGAGCGATCAGTGGCCACGTTGTTCCCTTGAGCGGTGCAATGTTTCAACTCCGAAGACGTTGAAGAGACGTTGAGGGAATATAGCAGTAAACGCAGTGATCGATAATGGCAAACGATATTGACCAGTCCCGATTTGTACTACTCGATATGGAGCTACGACTCACTACTTATTTTTTTGAGAAGCAAAGGGAAGGAGTGATGATAGTCCTGTGTGTATAACGGTGTACCTTTGACTGCAAATCTCTTCCCGTGGACCTTGACCGTTCAAGTGGGAGTAAGGCGGCAGAATGGAATCACTAATGGCAGGTAGCATAATGGGCTCTGCGCGAGAGGCGTGCGCGAAAATTGTCAAGTTGGACCTAGATCGCACAGATTCGATAAATGTACAGGCGACAGTACGGGAATGCTGATGGCAGATGACACGGTACTACAAGTAAGGTACTCAGTAAGGTACTGTAAGGTACTTAAACACACATGACTTGAGCAGGATTCGCTCATGAGGGGCAAGCGGCCCACGAAATGTGTGTGTTTGGCCGGAAATTTATAAAATCCTGTTCTGCACCGAAGCGTCCAAATTTGGGAGGGTGTGGACAGCAGGCCACTTTCACACGGATACATATACATATGTTAGGATGTCCCAAAAGTTTTGCAAAAATTTTGGTCATGAATTTCGCAACCATGTTGCGCAAGAAAAAGATGAAGCAGATCCACGGAAAAAAGGACAGGAAAAGGGCACTCTTGATAGATCGTCAAAACAAGAGAACCGCATTGCACTTTATCTTTGGAAGTGAGTTATCGTCATTTGAATTATGTCCGACCGACACGATATATCGACGGGTATCGACGTCTTCTACTTCATTGCTACGATTCTGGCCGCTCAGCCACTCAAGCCCGAAATGAATCGCAGTCATCGATGGACAGTACTGCACCTTCTTCGCCACCTTCTATAGGTGGTACGGTCGCTTCTCTAGAGGAGAGATTCACTTCGACGAAGCGCCACGGAGAGGATGTCCACTTTCCACCAAGACCGACATTGTCTTAGCCTCAGTCCAGAGCAATCCTTTTCAAAGCTTGAGAGAAATGGAGAGGATGACTTCCACGACTTTCCCGTCCCACCATTCACGACATCCTACGCAGACGTCGCTTTCGTGCAGCACTTCCTGCAGTTATCCCCCACACCTTGACTGAGAGCGAGCGTCAAGTGCGGGTCGATGTGTGTCGGAAGCTACTCGACCGCAAGCGAAGGGTGGCTTGGACGAGCTTCATCATCGATCAGGATGTGAAGTGGATTTCTTATGAAAGTCCACACAGGAAGTTGCAGTGGCTACCAATCTACACAAGGCCAGGAGCCGTTGCAAAGCGTAGGGCACACGTCAATAAGGAGATGATCTCGTTCCTTTTCCGCTCCGCCGGATGTTTTTACTACGAGATCCTACCTGAGGGTACTGCTGTGACTGCAAGGGTATTCTGCGAAAAGGTGCGGGAGATGGTGTCTCGAGCCACGGTTCCACACCGAATGAAGGGAAAGTTTCTGATTTTGATGGACAACGCTCGACCACTTCATGGTAGGGCGAGAGCTGAGGAGCTGGAAAGGCTTGCGATTACCTGGCTACCCCATCCTCCCTATTCACCTGACCTTAGCCCTTGCGGCTACCACGCCTGCAGGAGTCTACAAGCTTACCTTAAAGGGAAGAAATTTCATAACCGTCAGGAGGTCAAAAGTGAAATATTGGGTTGTCCAAAAAATCCTGCGACACTTGGAAATTGAGGATCGCTAGCTATTCGAAAGCGACTAGCGCCCAATTTTGATCTACGGTAAGGTAGATCACACCTAGCGGGTATTGCGAAATATTATAAAAAGGCTTCTCCTCTCACGGAAAAACAGTTATGGATCCTACAAATCCGAGTATCTTTCGACCCATCGTGTATTATGAATTTCTGCAAGGACATTCTGCATGAGAAGCAGCTAATAACATCTGCGCTGCATTCAATAAAGATGTGGTACACCATTCCACTGTCAGCGCTGGTATCACCGCTTCGAGTCCAGAGATATCTCTATCGAAGGACAGGAACGTCCTGGACGCCCGTCAACTTTTCATGATGATGATTTGCGTAGCGCTTTGATCTCAAAGCCGAACATAACCACTCGGGAATTAGCAATGATACTCGGGTGCAGCGAATCAACCGTCAGCAATCGTCTTGCCTCTCTTGGCTTTCGCAAGATTCTTTCGACATGGGTGCCTCACGAACTTCGCGAATCGGACCGAGCCTGTCGTGTTAGCATTGCCGAGTCATTGCTTCTTCGTCCGCACAGGAAGGATTTGTTGAATGGGATAGTGACAGGAGACGAAAGCTGGGTGCTGTATGTAAATGATACCCGCAAGAGAGTGTGGTTGCCAAAGGGTGAACTGCCACCGAAGCAATCGAAACGTGGTTTGCAACAGGAGAAGATTCTCCTATGTTGTTGGTGGAATTGTGATGGGATGCTCTACCGCGAATTTCTTGAAAGTGGCACTACTGTGACGGCGACGACGTACTCTAACCAGCTACAGAAAGTGGCCTATGCAATCCTTCACAATTATCCAAAACGACTGGAAACCTATCTCCTGCACGACAACGCTCGCCCCCACGTGGCAACGATGACGCGTCAGAAAATTCAGCAGCTAGGTTGGGAAGCACTACCCCATCCACCGTACTCTCCTGATCTAGCCCCTTCCGACTATCACTTGTTCCGAGCCTTGAAGCGGCACCTACGAGATAAGAATTTCGATAATCAGGAGCAACTCGAAATGGAGGTGGGCAACTTCTTCAGCACGCAATCAGCTGATTTCTGGAGAAGTGGGATCGACAAACTGCCAGTGAAATGGATGAACGTCATCGATAATAACGGCGACTATATCACTGATTGAACTTGTCTTTTATTGTATAAAAAACGATGTAAATTTTGTGTTGTTAGTGTCGCATTATTTTCTGGACAACCCAATAGATGAATGCAACGCTTCACGCCCTTCTTCTTTCTGGATGAATGACATCAGTGCTCTGCCCAGTCGATGGAGGGACGTCGTGGCTAAAGAGGGCCACTATCTCGAATACTGATCTCGTCTTTTCGTTGTAGTATTTTTGTGTTGAATAAACCAAATAAATTTTTGCAAAACTTTTGGGACATATATATATGTATATATACATACATATATACATATATACAGGGTGTCCCAGAGTNGTACTGATGGAAGTATATGAAACATTGATCCGAATACGTTTTCTGAAACATCTCGTAGTCCCTCCAGCAGGACGCTTCTCCAGCCCACAGACCCAAGCTTGCTCGCGAGTGGTGCCGACGACAGCTGCCCGGCTTCATTGGTGAAGAGGGTGGTCATCCTATTTTCCAGAACTCGACTCACTTGACCCCACGACTGGTCCCTGGTTAGAAGAGGGCCTTTTGAGTTTGCAGTCCCAGTTTGGACTTCTAGAATGCAAAGACTGAAGAACGGCAGGGAAGCAATGGAGAACCAGCGTGCCACATGCGATCAAGTCGAGAACAAACTTTGGCTTCTATCCGCGCTCGTGGGGGACATTTTGAAATGCAACTATAGCATGTTGTAGCACATAGTGTTGGCTAACGTGCATAGAGATTTCATTGTCTTTCGCAGCTGAGAAGTTTGAAATATATTGCTATAAAGCAGCGCCAATAATTTTGGGACACCCTGTATATATCCTCTATATATATGAACCGCTAACTTTGTGTGTCCGTTTGTATGTCCGTTTGTGTGTCCTCGCAAAGGTCACGTAGGCACGATCAAGAGCGTGGAGATCAAATGAGTGCAGTGAGAAAACAGCTATGAAACTGGGAACTTAAACGATGCTCTTCATATGACGTCACAGACTAAAAATCAGAACTCGCCTCCCACGACGCAGGGCAATCAAACCCCTAGGATCTAAAGAAGCTCAGAATGGAAACAATTCCACGATCACCTATTAAAGTTAAGAGATCAATACCCACAAAGCGGTTCAAATTGGGGAA
>UZAF01016123.1:29295-46576 GCA_900617895.1 Haemonchus placei
ACGAAGAATTTTTACCGAAAGTACCTTTGCATTTAATCTGTTGAATAGACACGTAGTTTTCCGTAGAACCATAACCGCAAATCCATAGGAATCACTAGAAATCTAATCTTATCGAAATTTCTAATTTTTAATGTGAATTTCGCTTACGCTCTCCAAAAAAATATCCACTTCATGATACTTCAGTAGCCAGATGAAGTTTTTCCAAATTTGCTTGGCGAAATCTGTATGACAGCTCATCATCATGTGGGAAGCGCTTGCGTCTAACTGTTTGTTTGTTCGTTCAATTGTACAGAAATTTAATATTACCTTAGGGAGCACCTGCCTAAGTGGGGTCAAGTTTGGGATGGGTTGGGGAGCGGGCAAGACCAAAAGAACACATTTGAGCTCGGCGAAGCTCCTACTTCAGGGGTGGGACATGCACAGGATTGGGTGATGTCATGGGCAAAGCTTCTTAAAATAAGTCGGGTCAAGTTTGGGATGGGTTGGGCATAGGGCAAAACCAAAAGAGCACATGTGAGATCAGAGAAGGTCCGCTTCCAGGGGTGCACAAGAGTGGGTGGTGACATGGGCAAAACTTGAATAGGTTCCTAACAGCCCAGACACCGAGAAAAAATAGGGGAAGCAGAGGGACAGGTCTACAAATAGAATGAAGGAGAAGCAGTGGGCGGCAGTCTCCCCACAGGTTCATAACTCCATTCAAAGAGGGCGTGGAGGCTGGAAAAAATAAAAGGAGTGAGCAGGGCCTTATGATGGTGGGCACGCGTGCATAGCAAAGCTCCGCCCGCGATAGGGAGCATGGGTTAATGTTAGGTTCTTTTTGAGAAAGCTCATAAATCTATTTGAAAACGTTCTATAATGTTAGAAGGAGTGCTTAGATCATTCTAGAGAGCACTGTCCGATCTCTTCAGATCGGACAGTGCTTTCTAGAACGACTCTCTAATCACTTCTGAAGAAATTGGCATGCAAGTAAATTATTTTTTTTATTAATACCAATAAGATTCTGATTAGCGTTGAAAGCCTTTGATATGTATGCTCTTCTTTCTCTATCATTCTTTAACCAAGCACGCACATCCTAGAATGACGAACTCAAGATGAGACAGTGTTTTCCAGAATTGTTTTATAACCGCTCTGACGAAGTTCGAGAAATAGTGTCGCATGAATCCATTTCAAAAGTAAATGTTGTGATCATTCACGTTGGAGCAATTGTACTGAAGTGGTGGGCGCGAATATAAAAGGGCTTTCCGACTTTGACACAAGAAGGGGGATGCCCGGCGTAGCCGAGCATTACATAAGAAGGAGGAGAGCCCGGCGTTAGCTGGGCGAATTACGTGAAATAGTTGCTATCCTGAGCTTCATTACTTCGATCGTTTTGTGTCTATTTGATATGTGAAGCTCTTGTCTTTGTCTTAATTTTAATAGGTTGACAACGTTTCGGGCGTAAGCCCTTCTTCAGTTCCACTGAATAGTACCAGTGTTATAGTACCAGCACATTTATAGGTACAACAGCATAGACCATAACAGCTCAATAAGAACAACGTTCACCCACAAGAGAGTTGAACAGCCGGGTAGGGGGTGAGATTTGGTATACTAATTGGTCTCGGGTTAATGTACGTTCAGTAGTAAAGAATCGGGCCTTCGTCATGCATCAAGGCAAAAGGATATTGAGGCAAACACGATGTCTTCACATATCCATCAAACACTAGATATCCTTACTATATTTAATCTACAAATTTCCGTCTGTTTTTCTGCTTGTCTAACTAGATCTTATATGGCGCCGCTTTTAAATCAACTGGAACAGCTCAGACAGGTCGGAGCAAGTGCGGAATGAGCCGGACTCCTTGGGTACACATGACTCAAGGTAGGAAAATTAATGGCAGGTGGCAGGTGTATGCTCCGGGGCTTCCAAATAAGTGGTTAATTTGGACCTGGAGCATCCAAATTTGGCAGAGATGTAGGCGGTAAGATGGGGAAGGTAATGGCAGATGACAGGTGTAGACTACGCTCACTAAGGAGGGAGCTTGCGCGAAAACCGCCACTTTGGACCTGAGGCGTTAAAATTTGGCAGAGATGCAGGCGGCAAGATGGGGAAACTAATGGAAGGTTATATGTATAGAATCCGCCTGCTGGGGGCGGGGTTCGCGCGAAAGTTGTTAATTTGGACCTGCTTAACATGATTTTTGCGTAAAATTTCACTAGACAATATATTGGCCGGCGTGTTCGTTGATTGGTATGCAATCAGATGCCTACTTCGACGGATGCGGATAAATGATCGAAGTGCATAGAAACTCTCATTTCATCTTCAGTGGAGTAGAGGTATTCCACAATGGTGAGGGGTAAACAAGAAAATAAATGACTTCCAGGTCCTTTCTTGATTTTTCAGATTGTCTCGGTTAATATATGGATAAACGAATGTAAATGGTTGCCAAATGCAGTTTGCTAGAAATGTACGTTCTCGATAGACGGTTTATGGCGCTATTAGTTGGCTTGGGAGAACGGTATTCACCATTTTTTCGGAAGTAGGTGGTTTCTGTGTTGCTAAGACCATCACGCTGCAGGTTATCTACGGAACCAATTGTTATGTCCCGTACCACCTCAAACCCGGCTGTTCAGCTGTCTTGCGGGTAACCCTTGTTCTTATTGAGCTGATATTTGATGGTCTCTGTTGTTGTAACTATAAATGTGCATATAATCCAGTGGACTTGAAGAAGGGCTTATGCCCGAGGACAACAGTCTTCGGCCAAATGCTTCTTCAGCTGTACTTTTCATTCGTAACTCCTTTCCTACTTGATGTAATCATGCAAAATTTCAATACATGTAGCATGGATGTATTGTGAATGCTTACCACTATTATCCTCCAATCTGGTCATCCCAAAGAGACTGAACTCAAAATCAGCTGGAAATATGGATAATTGTCGTACAAGGATTTCCCCCCCCCCCCCNNNGTCATGTCTAAAGTGTACGAGCGCTAATGCCGAACACAGTAGAAGAGAAAAACGCAGATAAGATGCGAATAGCTGCAGACGCCACTAACTTTGCTTTTAGCGAGGTCTCCTACAGCAACAACACCTCGCTCGTAGTTATGTGGGTGCTGCTGCTTTGCGGTCAACTAGTGTTGGATAGTGTGAAATGTGCTTCAGTTAAACATATCAGAAATTCGCACGATTCACCCCATTAAAAAAAAGCTGTAAACGAAAAAGCGTTAAAGCGTCTGGCTAAAGACTTTTGAGCGCTACTGTATGCTATTATGTATTTGGCCTGAATTATTTTCACTTCTGTTTGTTTGAGCGTAGGAACATTTGACTCCTTGCTTTTAGTTCCACTCTAGTGTTCTTTTATGTTGCTATTTTTACAGGAGCGTTTGTGGAAATCTCATGTAATAGCAAATACTCGTGTATCCTACAACGAAAAGGAGCTGCTGCAGTTGATACATGACCACCTTGTCCGGAAGGGCCTTCACTCAACGGCAGAACAGCTCGTTGCCGAAGCGGAATTACCTCAGGTTCCAGCAAGTAAGGCTGCCACAACGCCAGCCAGGTTATTACCACTGGTAAGTGATTGAGTCAGAGGCAGCCTAAATTTGCGATTTTGTAAATTTGTGCTGATGATTCTCATAATACATGAAGGTTTAGCCAAGAACACGGTCTCTTGCATTACCTTCTTCTCAACCTCGCTCTTTGGTTTTGCCGGGAGCATCAGGCTTAACAACTAGTGGGATAACTACTGAGGCTACCACTCCGATTAATTCATTCCAAAAGCGAATGGGAAATGTTGCGTTGCCGTCTTCACACCGAGAACGTGGATTTCTAGAACCGTCTCCTGGCCGAATTCGGAAACCTAGTTTGTTCTCCATGTTTTTATATTCAAGCTTTTTATAATGATTTTTAATTTGTTCCTGTGCCGATGTAATTGTAGGATCTGTAGCATTTCCCCAACGTTTACAACTTCGAACTTCAACGTCGTCGAACACAAAAATGACCGCAATCGGCAAAGAAGAAGTTCGTCCATACAAAGGGCTAGATGACATTGTTACTGAATACTTCAGGTGAACTCAGAACCTGTTCTTCATTGGTGTTAAGGAGAGATGCCAATTTTCTAATTATTCAGGGTGCAACACTCAAAGTGCTCTCACCCAGTCACGACATGTCCACCATTTTCGCTTTTTTATCCTCATCGCTGTCCTGAACCGCGTAATGTTGGATCGGTCCCCATGAATATTGTTACACGTTTTGCCACTAGAGACATATTACCGTACAATACGTGGTATGTTTTGATTGTTCTCAGACATCGTTTCTTTTGGTTTATTTGTTCAAATACTATAAGGTTGAGTACTGAGTAACTTCGCTCTTTTCATGATAACGCCAAAATTTTCGAATCATTTTTCTGTTGTACCTGCCGAAATGGTATGGAGAAACCTTAGCTTTCTTTCATACCGCGGAATTTGAACGTCCCTACTCGTCTCTACGAAACAACAATGCCGTCTCCCTCGAATCATGCCCTACTGTGCCTTCTTTACGAGTTCGGTCTAGAATACTCAACGGCGAAACCTTTCGTAACATTTGTGCCGCAGAAAGAACGGTCGGGCTAAACGAGAGGAATTGTCGTCGGTTTTAGGAGTTTCACAAGAGCAACTATAGCCCTGTAGGCCAACTCTGTTAGCGACGCTCGCTGACCATAAATTTTGACCGGATCGCGGAGCTTTCCATAACAATCAGTACACTACTACCCGAGAACTTGTTGCAGACGTGAGCGCTTCCATTGGACTCTAAGCATTTCAATCTGAGATATGGAAAATGACACAAGCTTAGTAAATGGATTCCACATGAGCTGAGTGAGGCTCCTTTGCACACACTTGTGAACATCTACCAAAGTTTGCTGTCTAGCAATGGCGGTACGACTGGCTCGTCAAGGACTTTATTGGGGACGAGAAGTTGATAGTCTTCGGCACAGAGGCGTACATGGGTGGATGCTATTCAATACCATTGTCAGTTCTAAGGGATGAGCTTCACTTGAGAGAGGTCACACTCCGTGTTCGATGGAGTTATTTAAAAAAAAACTCTATAGCCGTATTCTGTGATAATTGTCACCACCAATCTCGATTATTAATCCACAGATATAAGTGCATAGTAACAATACTGGCGGTGAAGCCGAATGTAATAGTTGAGATCGATCGTAGCCTCCTTTCTCTCCGTACATGCACTTTCCGCCGCTTGTAATTACCAGAATCATCGGCGTTACGCGCCTTCGTCGTGATGATTCAACTTTCGTTCTTCGTTCAACTGTTCGAATCAGTTCTAACTCTCATGGACTCTCACACCTCCCTGCTTCACAATAGTTCGTCTTTGGACGTGGATTTCTGGCATATAATGAAGAAGAAGGTGAAGGTGATGCGTAACTGAATGGGAATCAATGCTGCTCACCTGACTATGGTGTTTTACTCGAAAATGTCAAGAAGGTGGTAGGGGGCGATGATTGAGCGGTGTTCGTGGGCCCACCGAACCATCGTGCCGTAGTAGTGTAAGATGTGAAGAACACCCACATCTTCTAGAATAAAGAGATCGTGTTAGCAATGGATGACGGCGACGTTTAATCTTTTTTGATCGTCTGAGAATCCCGCTGAACCAACAATTGCGCGGGTAGACAATATTGCTACGCATCCATCTCTCTCCTTTGTATAGAGTCAAGTGTGAAGAGATATACGCTTAGTTTGACCGTCGTATTTTCCATTAGGCGGCGTCAGTCTTTAGAGAATGAGATTACTTCAGTCGACGTGGCTGATATATCCTCAGCTAACAAACCGTAAATCGACTCCTTGCAATACTGCGCCTCTTGTTCCTTGAAATGAGATTAAGATGCTGACTCCCTCGATCGACCGGGACGTCGACGACCACTAGGGGTCATAAGGGTCCGTGAATGTAGCTCGTGAGCGTTTGACGCCCTTCGTGCTGCGATGCCACTAACCGGTTTCGGTCGTAGACGAGTCTCTTCGGCAATGCATTGAATGCGATATGGGCTCAGTATGTAGTCACGAGTTGAAATGGCGGGGTTCCCTTTGCCATGAACAATTCCATGATAACTTTAGCACCCACACGTTCGACTCTTGAAAATTCACCACGGACATGGGGTTTCATTTAATTAACTTAACTGGTTCACGGCTTGTCCTTGAAATGTTTACGCTTCGCGATTCAGTAGACGGTCTCGCGAGAAATTTCGAAACAACAAGCGATCTAGGGGAAATTTTATGAAATGCACGCAAAGATGAAATGTTTGCTGGATGAGGGCAAGGCTTCAGTATTTATCGAATCAACGAATTGAGAATAGCAAAGTATATATGTGAGCTCAGGCATATTAAAAGCATAACAGAAAGTGCAGTTTTCGAAAAACCTTCCAGAAGAAATGGTGTTTTCGCGTGAAATTGTTACCGTATTCATGGCGCTCACTGTACATATTTTCACGCGTTCACAAACACGCACCCATACTTGCACCTATGCACACATTTATACACATACTAATACCTCATATCAGTACTGGCACAGTCAGACAGATATACACCTTCGGCCATTTGTCCAGAGTGTCGTTAATTAATCAGGTACTTCATAGTTTATTGTATAAAAGTAATAGCAGATTAAGAGATTTTCAAAGTAATTTCTTTGAACTCAATGGCACGTTGCACACGTTCCTGTCAGCTTTTGAAGAGGTGGTGCAGAACGAGGAAAGTAGTGTTCCGAGTGAGAGTGCATATTAGAGTTCATACATAATATACGAACTGCTTTTATAGGCCTTTTCTTCTCTCCACAGAATAGAACCCAGTGAAGTCAGGTTGAGTGATCGCGAAAGATGTCCTCTATTCCACTACATAGTTGCTATTTAGCACACCACAACAAACTTTCCATAGTTTCTTCCTTAGTGTTCTGCATATGGTTAGTAGTGACGGGGCTCCTGAGATGTTAAACTGGTAGCTACGGTGAATCTCTTATTTTAGTATAAAAGTACAGTCGAAGAATGAACTCTGCATTCAATCACCTCTATAGTGGATATCTTATTTTTATTATTATTTTAGGACAAACGTGCAGTCGAAGAATGAGAGCTATGTGTTCAGTCGATTCCGCCCATCAAGAACAATAACGGAGCATGAAGAAATGTATACTAGCTGTGCATTCTCTGTAAGTTTTGAGAAATCCAAGATTGTTACTTCAAATTGATTTGCAACAACTAACATATAATTTGCATATGGGGCTGCTTCAGATCGATGATGAGCATTTAATTGTTGGTACTTTCACCGGTGAAGTGCATTGGTTGAATATTGAAACAGGAGCAGAAGAGTCGCATACAGTTTGTCACTCAAGTGGGATTACTTCCATTGTTCCCAGTAACGTGCGTTGTTATATAGATTCACTACATCCATTGGCATGGATGATCATACTGCTTGAATGAGTTGCTGAATTGCTTCAGGACGGCAATTTTCTGCTCACATCGTCGGCTTATATTACACCTCTATCTGCGCTTTGGAAACTGGGAGATCAGCAAGAATATGCTTTGGGTATACCTGATGAATACTTTGTACAATTTTCAAATCTTTCAAGTGAGAAAATAATTGGAACAAGTGATGTTGTCGGAACGGTAAGCTTTCACATTAAAACTTCCTCTACTTCTTTTCTATAGGCTTTTCAAACATGTTACTGTTTGGTAAAAGAGCAAAGATACTCTGCGCCATTTCAAGTTAGAAACTCAGATGTATGATACCGAAACGGGTCGTGTGTTGTGGAAGTTTCGCCGTGATTCCTGTCCAACCGGGTACAGCCATAATCGTGCATCATTTTCCCCATGCGACACGATGGTCCTGAACGACGGAGTGCTTTACGATGTTCGTGGTCCGGTAAGTCAACTACCTGCACCTTCGTATAGAATAGCGAACACCTTCTCATAGATTTTATATTGAGGTTGTTCACACATTCGACCAGCTTAACACAACAGGTTGCAGTGTGTTTCATCCACAGGGGAACGAAATAATCATCAATACCGAAGTGGTAGGTCTGTCGCCGCTGTCAGTTGCAGCTCCGATTTTATTATACCGTAGTTTTTTGTAGTGGGATACTCGAACATACCGCTTACTACATCTGATTCCCGCACTGGAGCAATGTAAACTTGTTTTCAACAGCACAGGAGTGGGTCAATGTAATCATAGATTGGTCAAAATTTGTGGAGCTAGTGTTCTATTTATAGAAAGTTGTTTATGCCGCTATGTATTCCGATTGTGCTGATGTATTCCGGAACACGTATTGCGCATCATTCCGAACTTTTGACACCTTCGACTACTCTGTTGGTCTTGCTAGCATCTTACCTTCTTTTTTGTTTCGTAGTGCTTATTGCAATCAAAGTACATCCGCTTCTAATAGTAGTACGCTACCGATATCCGTTAAATTTATTTCTTCGAATGATTGCTGATTCTTAAGGTGATTGCTACAGTAGATACAAAACGACCTCTGCTAGATATCTCGTGTGATCACTCCGATCATTACGTTGCTGTGGTAGAGCGCATGAGTGAAGGAGAAGTAGAGTATATGCTTAGCAATGAGAAGACAATAGTACGAGCTTACGAAGTCAGTTTTTTTTTCTCATGACAAGACGGCTTTGTTAGACTTTCAGAATGCTCTTAACATCAAGTTATAGGTTGGCAAGCGACGAGATGCTGAAGATGATGACATTGATGAGGTTGAAGATGAAGAGGGATCGGATAGTGGTCATGATAGCGACTCTTTGGGAGATGAAATGGACGACGGAGAAGAGGATGAAGATGACAGCGATGATGATGATGATGATGACGATGATGATGATGATGAGACGGGCGTATTCGAAGCGATTGGAAGGGTTTATTGATTTGATTTATAAAGTGGAGGGAGACCCTTCTCTTTCTTTATAAGTTGCAAACCATCTGCATACCCTTGCGTCGATGTCTCAATGATCTTTCTGCGTTTTAGCTCGAAGCCGGTTCGGAGAGCTCAAGCAACAGTGAAAGCGATGGCAGTGGTTGGGAAACGGCGTCTAATCCGAATGACCCAGCTGAGGGTTGGTCTCCTCTCTTTATTTGTGAGACCCTCTTGAGTATTACTTTTCACTTATGCTTTCGTTGATTACAATAAAGCGGATTACAAACTCTAATGCACTTTTTTTGCTTGTAGACGCCGTTGAACAAAGTAATGGAGAGCAAAACGACGAGGAAATGAATTCTCGACAGAGTGATGAGAGTGGCGCTGCTAACGGAAATGACTATCTTCTCCAGTGAGTATTGAGTAGATTTAGTTATTAACGAACGACTGTTGATCAATACTTTTCTAGCGAAGACCTGCGGGAGGATCATCCAACTAGTAGCTCGACTGCTGTGAATCCTCATATCCGTCGGCAACGAAGGGAGCAACGCTAACGCTCGATCTATACTTTATATTTTCGCCGGACTTTCCAACTCAAATGTTTCTAGCATTACTGACTAGATGATTTTGTTTTGTTATGAGGAGAAAACCTATTTGCAAGTCATCTGATTCTCTCGGTATTGTTTTCGTTGTTGTTGTTGTTCGGATTTTCAATGTATATCTTGTGCAGAATGTTATGCTCTTTGGTCGTGTTTCATTCCATAAAGCAGCAACCACTAACTTTTTGTCTTCATAATGTGCTCCAGGATTGGTGCCCTTTTTCATGCCAAATCTAATACTTTTTAGGACGTACAAAATGGACTTATTGTTAATTTTTAAGGTTGCAATGAAAGAAACAAGCATTTGAGTTTAGGAGAATGGACAGAAACGAAAATTGACCGCGACACTGGACCCTACACTATGCCAGCACGAGATAACCCCATTCTGAACACCCCCCCCCCCCCCCCCCCCCCCCCCCCCCCCCCCCCCCNCCCCCCCCTCCCCGCGAGTTCTCATATATACGACGCATCGGAAAGGGGCATTTGGCAAGGACATGGATTGTTTGTTGATTGAATCTTCGATCCTGTGGAGAATAGAGACAGAATAATGTAGCAGGTGAGAATATTCGAGCAGAATTTCTGTGTGACAGCTGTGCTGGTGGTTAACCCAATGATCTGGATTGATACCCTAATTGGTTGCATTCATGCTACCGACATCAACGTAGGATCTTTATCGATACTCTGTAGGTTGGTTAATGTTTCTGTTTTCTTTTAAGCACTGAAAATGAGCGTTTCGCCAATATCCTTTTCTATTTATAACCGATTACAGATTTTACATTTTCTGTTTAGCAGATCTAGTAGGAATGACTCTGCTTCTCATGAAATCCTTTCGTTTCTTCTATATTTGACGTTATTTATTTTGATGTCGGCGCTATCACAGGGTTCTCCATTTCATTCATAAACGTTGCATTCGACTAGTATATATTGTAACCATTTTCGTAGTTTTCCCATTCTATTTTGTAGATCTGCTGTCAGTTTCGTATTTGTGAACCTCATTTCGTGAATTTTTCAGTTTCGTAAATGTTGCATTTCATTCGAAAACTTTGGCATTTTCACATATAGGATATGTATAGCTATTCATTTGAACTCATTTAATTCTTTTTATTCCATTATAACACTCGAANAACTCAAAAGCCTCACTTGAAAAGTGGATGGGTACCCATTTCCTTAAGTTTGTGAAATCAAACGTTGAACGTTACCCATCACCAAGACGGCATTTCCGACGTTGCGCTTCTCGGAAGGAGCAGCTTATCAACTCAGCAGCTTCTTTGGCAAACTTTCCATGGTGAAAGCGCCTATTCTCGACGCATAGTGGATCACTAGCACACTGTACTGGCATAGTAGATGAAAATACATTCCTCTTTCCGACTTCTGACGCTATTTGTACGGCTGACAACGGACAGCTTATTAGGAAATATACAAAATGATGAGAAGGTTTACGAAGTTTAGTACACAAATAACTAAATATAAAGTATATCTGCGTCTTATACGGATAATAACGTCAGGTATCAGAAGAACATAGATAGATACGTTCTCCGTATCTATCTATGTTCTTCTAATATTCGACTTATTTCTTTCTTGTAAATTATGTTTGTCAAGTTGAGGAGTTGCTTGTGATCAAATCTCAAGTGTTTGCCTACGGAAGATTCCACCCGCACAAACTCAGTAAACAGTGAACGTAACACTTTTGTAATTGCGTTCATGTATTTAATGCGTATAAGATTAATTTCTTTTTCGACAAGTCACTCAACTTGATGTAATCTAAACTATAATATTTTGCAACTGAATCTCTTTATTTTGTCTCTTTTTGGAGCTACTTCAAAACGATTTAATCGTTCTGAAGGCACAACCCACAGTTTTTTCTGGCAATTTGAATCGAATGTTGTTTTGTAGTTGTACTGATTCATACTCATCATATAGAGCTGTATGACGGTATCCTACTCGGGTAACTTCGTTCGCCTTCTATTCCGATGGAAAGGCTCTATTTGGAGATCAGTGTGGGTCGAACTGTTGGTCTTCCTGGCACTATTCTACGCGGTACGACTCTTCCACAATTATGCTATCCCAATTATCGATCCTGGCGAGGAAACGGATTTTAAGTAAGTGTGAACTATTGGAAGTCTTAATTGCGTCATAACCTCAATCAGTCGGATCGCACGGCTGACGCCAGGCTCTCCTTTTCGGGTTGAAACTGGCACACCGCCTGCACTTCTTTTTCATTGAGTTTTCTGTTTTGTCATAGGCTTGTGGATTATATTGCATTAACCTCATGTGACTTGTAATCACGTCTCCGATAAGTTAAAAAAAATATTGATGGAAGTGTCTAAAGGTAGAAGACAGGACTAGTGTTAGCAGTTGTTGCACTTATAATCTTTGCTGTCGGCAACCTCATTCTTTTATTTTAGAAATAAGTTCAATTTGCTTTGTAAAGAATTCAACGAATACACTCATCTCATTCCGCTCACATTTCTTCTCGGCTTTTATGTTACAAGCATTGTTTCCAGGTATATTTCTTCCTAGTGTGCTTGCCACCTACATATTCATAACTTCAGGCTTTTCAGATGGTGGAGTCAATTCGAATGTCTTAATTGGCCAGAGGACCTTCTCTCAATTATTTGTTTGATTATTCATGACAACACAGAAGAGTCACGAAAGCGGCGACATCAGATTGCTCGTTATGTTAACCTGGCTGCCGCTATTGCATGGTTCTTTGTTGTGCACACTTTGTGTATCCAAGCTTTCGATGTATTTTTTGTTTCAGGCGGGATGTTTCCGATAAAATTCGTTTACGTTTCCCAACTATTCGCCATCTGGTCGACGCTGGCCTCTTGACTGAGTGTGAGTTTTTACGGCTGGAGGAAATGGAGGTGAATACGACTGTTTCTGTTTTGTGGCTTAGACTTGTAGTACTTTGTGTGCATATATTCATATATCTCAGCTTGATAAGGTTTTCTTTTTCTCACAAAGATCAGGTGAGCTTCATCATCCACTTCTGGAAGAGCGTCGATCAGTGCCTTCAATTTATTAATTTGTTTGTAACTCGAATTTGCCTTAATTTGTTACCCTTTATAACCCGAATATGGAAAATCCGCTGAGCAAACTAACTGCATTGGAGAATTAGTGCTACATTGTACTAGCGGCCATAGGGGGGTACGCGAAATCACTTTCTGCGTTTACATTATCTTGTAGTCAACATGAGATGGGGTTATCACCGCCACGACAAATCTTTGTATCGATACCTTATGTGTTTCTTCATAATTGTATGCTGGATCTTGGATATCACAGTGTTCCTGCTCACGCTCACATGGGCACTTTATGGCCAAAAAGACAGACTGACATGCCGATATAGCGGCAGATCGACACGTAGTACACCAAAGCGCTAGCGAGCCCCGCATTCGTGTTTTATACAATACAGAAACCCTCATTGAAGTCACTAATTTCGAATGTTTCCCTACATATTTGAATGTGGAAGCCTGCCAGGCTTTTCAAGGCTTCATCCTTCTTATCACCTCCTTTTATCCGCTATAAAAGTTGCCCCCCCCCCCCCCTGTTGTCGCTATGTCGTATGCGTTGAAATATCTCGGTCAGGAAGCTGCAGTTATGAAAACGCCCAGGTCCTTGTATATAATCACATACATTTTCCCTACAGGGTTTTGAAGTGTATTCTAGGTATCATTCAAAATACCACCTCGTTGTATAGGATTAACTCGGAAACTTGAACGAACCATTAATAATAAAAGTCGTGTTCGATCGTGTCTGTCAGATTTCCGTTTAGTCTTCATCGCCAGGCGTACGATGGATTGCTCCGCTTCTTTGGGTACAGCAGTTGATCACAGCTGAGGTAGTTATCCACGGAATTTTTCAATATATGAGATATGAGGTCTCATTTAGAATATTGCGTTTATGTAAATCTGTGTTCTGCTCCTTACGTTGCATATGGCTCTATTATGGCCACAATACAGAGGAGGGGTGCCTGTACTTTGCCAAATATTATCATAAGTATGGTTCGGAGATCGAATCCCGGATTGATTCCCCTGAAATTTTCATTAGATCATGTGGAGGATCTTTAGTTCAAGAGAAGAGCAGCTGTGACTCGTGCATATGCGTAGGCGTGTACCATAGTTGTGGTCAAATCAAGGTCGACATCAACTATCCATTATTTACATCACCTGGATTCAAGCAATTTAGGTAGAATCCGGACGAGCTTCTCCTAATTATGTGACTGTGTTCGCCAACGAATTAAAGCAGTACCGCACATCGTTTCGCAAACTTTTCTGCCATGATTGGGTGTGTGTGCCCCTCGTCTACACACAGGTGCCAGTCGATCTTTGTATTATATCGGTTGTAAATACTACTTGGTACTACGGGAAAGCGAGCAGATCTGGCCTCAAAATTGTCACTGTAACTCTGTTTTCCATAGTACGAAATATCGAGGAATCCCTATTTATCATCACTGTGAGAAATATCACCTGCCTGAATCACATCTATAATAAGTATTCATCCTTCTATTCGAATCACATAAGCTCAATAATTGATCAATAATCAACTAGCGAATGCTTCTAAAACTAAAGGTCGCTAGAAATAAAAGAATCATTCCTCATCAAGCGTGTGGTGTTCGATAAACCATGCGTTTATTTAGAGCCAGCAACCTTGAGGGTCATTTATCATTATAATGAGTTCAAGACTAATTTGCAGGTCGCCTCGCTAGCTACCTACTCATTTTTCGTGTTCTGCCTTTTTGGACGACAACATCTCGATTCTGAAAATGGTTTCGATACTGTGTTCCCACTATTCACAGTCGTTCAATTCCTCTTTTATGTTGGATGGTATAAGGTAAAGAGAGCTTATCATAATGCCCCATACCAATTTATATCTCAGATTGGTCACATTCAATACTGTCTGCATTGAATACATATGGATGTTGGCATTCGTCTACCTATATACATTTGCAGGTCGGCCAAGATTTAATGAGACCATTTGGCCTGGATGATGATGACATTGAACTGAGTTACATTTTAGATCGTAACCTAGTTATTTCGTTCGCTATTGTAGACCTAATCCAGACAGATTCCGCTCGTTCGTTTTTACTTCCTCAGCTTTGCTCACTATTTCTTTCACTGGTGGAATCGATAAGTTTCTTTCAGCAGCATTCGAAGAGGACGTTTACTGGTGTCACTCACAAAACGTCGGCAACTTTTCCAAAGAGGTTTCCTCGTTAAAATTTGGTCGAATTGACCTTTCACGAGCGGCTCACAAACATCCACCTAAGCTACATACTTGCGTACAAATGCATCGAGAAGAAAAGAAACTATTGGCTGACCACCTTTCCAGAGGTGAATCGCAGAGGTTGGTGTTTTGTTTGCGCAGTTCATCGTTTTAACTGTGCTGATGTGTTTTTTTATAACAACTTAAAATATTCCTAGTAGGAATGCGTCACAATCAGTTAGAATTCTAACCCCAGCAGCTTGACGAGCCTCGGGTGATGACAGATTTTGGTTCGTATGACTAAGAGGCGAAACGAACCAAAATATTTATGTAATTTTTAATACTACCTGACGTAGGAGTATTTCTTAATTAGTGTTTACGAATTGTAGTTCTTCATGGCTTATTAGAACTATATCCAGTACATGTAAATTAAGATTGCTTTTGATCACTGACCTAAGTAGAAATAGTTGTCACTTGATGGCCATTTAGAATGCCTCACCATCTTTAGCGGACTATATCTGCGAACATGAGAGACTAAACGACTCACCTCCTGACCTTATTGATATGGTTCATGGTCCAATTTACTCTGACAAAACATTAATTTCAGATATATCGCATGGTGACGTCGGCGGCGTTACCATTTCATACCTCGGGTATCATAAAAACTTGGTATTCATAAGAATCAATAAATATTATTTTCTCAAATTTACTTCACCACATGAGAGATTTTATGGAAATTGAAACGATCAGGTAGACTGGCGTGTTTCCATAATTTGTTGTGCGTTCCATCCAAGTGATGTAAGGGGAGACACGTGTGTAGACACCTGAATTTTTTTTGTTGGCTTGATTGTTAGTAAATCAAAAATCCTTCAGTGCTTATGCGGTGGGTTTGTGAAATATTAACATTGGAATCGTCACTACCCTTTTCCGACTCTTGATAAGTTCGTTAAGATTCCCTTTTTCTTACTCTCATCTGATCTAGCCTATTTTGCAATGACAGAGATGTTTTTTGTTGCTTTTCTTACCATTTTGTAATACTTTTTTTTCTAGTTTCTTCTATTTTGTTTGTATCTATATTTAAAAGTCATGGAAGTGTCTACTACTGAATTGCTTATTACATTTTCGGGCATATATTGGAAGAGGAATTTGGGCACTATTTATCCTTTACCGCCCCACCTTGTTGAGAATGGGCTGGATTTCTACCGAATTTTTTCAAAAAAGATGAAACCGGCTAGAAACGTGCCTACAGGGGTAATTTGACTCGTAGAACACGAATATTGCATCCATTTGTCATAAAGATGCCTAGCGCTTGCGCTACGGGCGCCTGCGCCAAATCGCTGGGTTAGATATCCTACTGAAAACTTGCCCCTAACTAGTATCGCAGGCGTTTTCATGATGCGATATTCGTGTTTTACGGGTCAAATTACCTCTCTAGGCAAGTTTCTAGCCGGTTTCATCTTCTTTGAAAAAATTCGATAGAAATCCAGCCCTTTCTCGTCAGAGTGGGGCAGTAAAGGGTAAATAGTGCCGGAATTTGTTACAAATGCTTCTTATGGGCAAAAAGGCCGTAAATCTTATGGTAAGGCTGAAATGCGAGTTACCAAATTTACATTGGAAGCATTTTCTTTTTAGCTGAAATTTCAGCTGACCGGGATAGGTGTTCTGATCGAGAAGACCTGAGGTTCCTCCAGCTCCAAAAGATGTGATTCCGATTTGAACAAGTCTGCCAAAAAGATCTTTAGCAAGTAGCGGACCTCCACTGTCTCCCTGAAATCGCAGAAAAGTATGCATGAGGAACACGGTTCATTTAGAATTCGTTCAGTTCTGCAAAGGTATGAAATATTCACGAAATTCATTCATACTAAACTGCTATTCGTTATTGGATGAAAATTAATTAGAAAATCAAAGTAAATTCGACTTCGATAATTCGTTGTTCTACTGCTGCCTCCCCATACTCGTGTTAGGAAGAGCAGAGTATGCGATTGTCTGAACATGTGAGCTTGCCTTACCGGGGCGGTTCCGTGTAACTTTGAACCAGCGCAAAGCTGTTTGTCGGTGATGGCAATGGAACCCCCTGATACAGCTGACCATTCGAGCCTACAAAGTTTTCAAAAACAACTCGTTGATTTTAATTTTGATTTCAATGATAGAAACTCACCGACACTCTCGCTGGGGAATGATTGGTAAAGTAGATGTCAGGATTACATCGCTCGCACTCATCGTCAACTCGAAAGCGCTCCAGCTCACTGAAAAGCAACATGGGTGTCAATACCTGTTCCAGAAATTGAGCTGTGGGATTAATATTGTCTCGAACCACTGTTATGTATGAGTCGGTATTACGCTTGTTTTCGTATTCACAAAAATTGTGGACATATTCGAATACTTGCGAAAATTTCCAGCCATGAGTGAGATTATCTCACCTGAAAACTGATTATCCAGAAGCTTCAATCTCCCAATTAATAAAGTGATTGATGAGGAATAGAATGTTTTCTTTTTCAGAGTTAATTTCCAAAAACGGCTCTGCAGACTGGCGAGGTAGTGCTAATTTATTTATTTATTTATTTATTTATTTATTTATTTATTTATTTATTTATTTATTTATTTATTTATTTA
>UZAF01016123.1:52321-64040 GCA_900617895.1 Haemonchus placei
AACGGTTCCATCATAACAAACCTGTACGGCAAAGAATTGTGAAATATTATGCAACATGCCCAGGTTTCAAGAAGACCGAACGTGGAAACTATTACGCGATGGTCGGATAAGGTTTGTCGCAAATAATATCGAAACAAAGGGAAAGCAAGGTTCTCCATTCAGTCCGAACCTTATAGAGTAGCGGTTACAATCTAATAGCATGAAATGAACAAATTTTTTATCTCATCACAATGTAGTTCCTTTAATCGGTCCCGATCTTTGCATTTGCCACTCACTTTTTGTCACCTACTCACCCACTACCGTACTATTGAATGAGACATATACACAGGCAGTTTATATCGTAAGTATCAAAGCCGTTAAGATTTAATTGCTAAGTGTCTCTTGCTCTTTATGATCTCTTATCAACTCTTCTCAATTGTTATACTTGAGCCTTGTTGTTCTTGTACTTATACTTGTTATGCTTACTCTCACCGCGTATCTATTCCCATCACATCCTACATCACCTGTCAAGATGCCAAAATTCTACGCGGAGTTACCGATCTAACAGCTCTCGACGTCTTTGGCTTGCTATATTCTCTATCAGTTGCTATCAATCCTTATCACCAATCACTTACAACCCTTCTACGGTCCCTTCACATCCCAAAGTACTTATTAAAGTCCCTCTATCCCGTCAAAGTTTGAAGGGGGAACAGGAGTTAGTAATTTTCTGACAAAAACACACACCACACAAACACGCAGACAAACCAACAGTTGCAATGCGGATTGTATTAGGCTGGCAAGAAAGACCTGCAACACAAATTTATTTTATTCATTGAACTATAAAATCTTCTGAACATATCAAATATCAACAGAGATCAATAACCTTTTTCCATGTTTTGCGCAAATCACTCATTCCCTGTGCCCAGAAGCCAGGAGACCGTGACT
Source organism: Haemonchus placei (assembly GCA_900617895.1). Lineage (NCBI taxonomy): Eukaryota > Metazoa > Nematoda > Chromadorea > Rhabditida > Trichostrongylidae > Haemonchus > Haemonchus placei. The sequence goes on from UZAF01016123.1 coordinate 53,246, forward strand.
CAAGTCATTTACTGCTAATTTCAGACACTGTAAAATTTAAACCCTCTTCCTAACAAGTGGTGCTTGAGTGGCTGGAACAAGTAGTAATAGAAAGGTGCAAGTTCCGGGGAGTACGGTGGGTGAGCAACTTTATGCCAGCCAAGCTCAGCGAATTTTCGACGAGTCTCACATGCGACATGTGGACGCGCGTTGTCATGCTGTAGTTCACTTTTGTTCGTCTTGGACGTTTTTCTCGGATAGCATCGGCCAAGTGCGGAGCTGATAAACGGCAGCTGTGACAGCATCGCTAGCGGTCAGTGACTGGTAGTAAAGAAAATCCGTCATATCCCACCAAACTGAAAGTAGATGTTTGCGCTGTTGAGGGTTCGGCTTTGGTGGCTCGACGCTTCGAGGGAACCAAACTGCAGCGTGTTTACTGTAATGATAGCCAGGGCGAAGATCTGTTTGAATGTATTAAGCACAATCATTACATGAGTGTAAAGGGAAACGCGCAAGAGCTCCGGCTCGAATGTAATGATAGAATTTCCAGCTTGCCGGTTACCAGATCCGCAGAAAAGTCCTCGCGATTCAGCTGAAAAAGCAGATTTGCACATGTTAACATGGGCCTGCTTCTGGGTATCCGCCAGTCAGCTTTGGATCCAGTATGTACTTTCCGATAACCGTGAACGTCCAGAAAGGTTTGAATTGTGGAATGCGAGCATCCAAGTACCGTTGCCAACTCGACGTAGTGGCCTCCGAGTTTGCTGTGAGCACGTAGTATTTCATTATCATCGATGCTTCGTGCTCTTCCACTGCGTACCTTATCTTCAAGGGTTATCTTCAAGTGAACCGAATGTGCCAACGACTGACCGTCGAGCGGTGAACAGTGCTTTCACCCGATGTGTTGTTTATGCCATCAGTCGCTTCATGTGCGCTTTTCCCTTGGAAAGTCACTCGCAAAAGATAATGGTGCGAAGTTTGTGCTGAGAGATCATTTTCGATATAGTGCTGAAAGCTCTTGCGCGTACGCTGGATCCGCAAGCCTGGAACATTTAAAAATTTCTGTCGCAGGACTTTCCCTGCCAACCTAATATATCGTAAGATTGTGAGTGCATCTACTCTTCATTACTGTCGAAACGTATTTTCTGTATCGATCTGAATCAACAGCAAATGAGGAGTGTGGGAATTTGAACGTTCACTTTTTGTACGAGTTTTGTAAAGAAAAAACAGACACTACCCTAGCAGGTGGGGGTATCCAGCAATTTCGTGAACTCACTGAATGCAATGGGCGGCCGTGAGTATCCAGTACTCGTCGATGACCGTCGCGCCGCACATAAGACCCTCATCCAAGCTATCGTAGAATACAACAGCTGCTTGCCAAGGGAATTCTCTAAAAAAAATAAAGGCTCTTTTCCCAACCTCAGAAACACATGCAAAAACGGAAATCTTGAAAACGAGGTTGATAAAGGTCGTGAGAGCTTGCGTCTGTACACCTTTTTCTTTGAACGTTGAAGGCTTTAGAAAAGGAGTGAAATATACTCATGATTGAAGCAAAATGGTGGACTCACTCTGAAGAAGTTGCTGAGCCTCCGATCACTCTTAATAGAGGCTTACTTTTGGAATCGTCACAGAATGTCAAACTGCTGACAAGCTGAAATCTGAACAGCAGAACGGCCAAAAGCATCGTTAAACAGCAGTCGTCCGTCCACTGATAAGATATGAGTGGAAATATGCCCTCTCATGAGTGAAAGACGTGATCATATTGAGTTATGGGAGTTCGTATGATCAGATTGAAATAAATACTTTTTCAAGGCAACTCTTGCGCTACAAACCTTATGTTCCTGTCAATTATTCTTGGTATTAAGCATCTTGATGTGTTAAGGTATAGATGAACACCAGCCCTACATGAGATCCTCTGTGCGAGACCACTTGTTTCTTTCGGTCCTCAAACGGTCTTTGTCTTGGAATTCTTTAACACGAGATTTTTCGAGGTGTCTGTCATGTTCGAATGATACTGAGGATTCAGACTTTTCTCAAACTCTTTCAGGAAACTATCCTTTCTGTCAAGTCCATGACAGAATCAACTCGCTCGAGAGGCTTTGTCTTGCTTTTTCGTACTTATATCCTATAGTTGCCCCCAAACTTTTTGGTCAGGGCCTTTAGTCACTTCTCATCGTGATTTGAAAACTATGCCGAAATTTGGAATAACGTGCCCCAGTGCAAAGGCTGTGACGCTGCCGCTTGCACGCTTTAATGTCCCAGCTGGGTATCAAGTTCCTATGAGTTTGTGGGATTCAAAGCTATAAGTTATGGACATTCTCTACACCGTCCATGACCTCGTCTATCTGTGGACGTCCTTAGCGCTTTAGCAAAGATGTGATAAGTTCGGCAATGGGCGTGTTCAGCGTACCTGCGTTTTTACGCAGTTATGAAGTTTCTATGTAGACTGTTGGTTTTTATGCAGTTGGGTGCGTAAGAACGCCGGTACTCTGAATGCGCTCATTGGACTTCACAGGAGCGGTGGGACTCAACCATCTAAATGCATACTGAAAACTGCGTTTGCTGTGTCAAGTTCGTCTTTTTCTAGGTGAGCAATTCACTTCAAGTCATGGATGAATCCCGTAGTCGCATGCTTCTCGACCGAAGTAGTCTCACCAGTCTGTAGCCTATATGCTGATTGATTTCAACTAAGCTTTATAAGGAAGGAACACCGCGATGGGCAGTTTTCTTTCTTTCTTTTCGCACGAGGTAATCATTTCATTCATCCAGATGTTCCTACCCTACCTAGGCTTAATTAACCCCCCCCCCCGGACTAAATTTTCATCACAGTTTTGTTTTGAACATAGTGCAGAAATGTGCAAGTGTCTAATACATGAAATGATCACCGTTGCTCGGTGATGTCGCCTCTTCCACAAGGGGTACGGTACATTCGTGCGATTCCGACTGCGTGCGGCAAATTGCGCTGCGAAATTCATAACGATTTTGACGACTTTAGGTCCCATTATTGGAGCCCAAATTCCAAATAGAGTAGATTAGAGTGTCAGCTGATTCTACTTAACTATTCTATTTCAAGTTTGTGCTCTTATAGTAGGCCCCAGAGTCGTTCGAATCGCCACGAATTTCGCCGCGCAATTTGCCGCGCGCGGCTGGAATCGCACGAATGTACACACACCCCTTCCACAAGGGCTTCGCAATCTCTTTCAGCATTAATAATTATACATGGTTGTGAAGATCTCGTCCGTTGAAAAGTGAAAGGTTTCTCAACAAATCTCCCTGTCTTCAATATGTCAGGTTGATCGTAAGCTGGATCGATAGAGGAGGAAAGCCCGATCCCGTTCTAACGGTCGACTTTCCAGTGGGTCCTTCTATCCTGTTAGTGGTCCAAAAGAGCATGCAGTTCAGGGAACTGCTGGAAAAGGTTCAGGCCAAATGCACTACGCGACTACGGGAACTGAAAGCTCACATCGGTCGTAAGCGTTGGCCACATTCACCCCGGGCCGAGCTGGAGTAGTACGACCGGCCATTGGTTCCCCGAGCCAGTACAGCTTTCACCTCGCTCATGATGTCGAGTAGTGGATGGTGATGGAGCGTAACTCCGACTTCAGGCCGGTTCATTTTTGAAGTATTTATTCAAAAAAAGTCTTGGGATTTAGATCAACAAAGTGAACCATCGCTGATTGCAAATACGAATAAAGACGAAGCAAAATTTCAATAGAAGTTTAAGAGCTTGTCGAATTTTTTTTCATGGAGAGAAATGCAAGTGCTTTAACGCTGTGCATGTGAAAAAAGCCTATTCCAAGGGGAGATCTTTTATTCAAGAACAGCAACAGGAATCAACTGAAGATTGAATGAAGCGTCGCAGTTGTTCCAGGATTTCAGCATTTCCCCAAAATCGTCCTTTTATTGTGTAACTTTTGCGCATATCCAGATGTGCTAGTTTCATTGAACCTCAAGAATCGCATATTGGTTAGCAATCAGAAGAAAATCGTCTGTTCTCGCTATTTCAGAGTTCAAGTGCGATATTACTGTATTATGATAGAATATTTCAATTTCGGCATCGTCACTCGGCTGCTTAAAGCAGTGTTGAAGGATCGATGATATTTATGTTTGTGCAATGCAAAATGAATGAGATGAGTAAATTAATCTGCGGCCTCATTTGCAGCGAGCGGTTACTGTTGCTGTTGATCTTTTAAAGCGAACGTCCGCATTTCTTACCATGTAAGTTGGTTGAGTTTCTGTTTATACGTTCTATCTCTATAAATTTTTATTTAGAGTCCCACCCGAATCAACAAGATTGGCCCATTGTTATTGTTATCTCCATTGTGATATCGTCCACGAACAAAGGCGATGCTTATCTGCCGTTTCCGAGACGTCAATTCATCACACTGATTTTTTTCTTGGCGTGCAATGGCCGGTGGACACCATCAGTCGAATGTAGTCACTCATCGAAGAAACAACCATCCGGTATGTTGAATAATTGGAAAGTCAAGCTACAATAATCAATTTGTGTGGTCCATTAAACAGGGTTATTTTAGTTTTTCGTCACTAATAAAAAACACTGTTACGAATTAAAGTGCTTTTATGAAGCAATGTTCCGAACAATTTAAGCTCAACTTTCCAGGCATCTTCGACCATTTCGGATTTTTCACCTAAACCCCGTTTTTATCGAACCTAGAATGGGCTTGATCTTTCTTCACACCATCACGCAACTTTAGCTCACTTGTAGAATCAGTTTAACTGCTGTTAACCTCCTTCTAGGGGTTTTTATCTAGTTGTAAATGCGTGTTTGAACAACTACTTGATGCTCTCACATTATACTCTGGTCAGCTAACTATCAGTTTGGGCTATAGCTTCATAAATGAATAATTTTTAGCACATCTGTCATCTTATGTTATCGCCGACAAAGCTGCTCATAAACCCCAATAGTCAAGTTCATACTATACTGCTGGCGCAGTTATACTCTTCTTGAAAATGTGTGGTAAAAATGTAGCTGAAGGAATGAGGCACCTCTTTTCCGACACTGAACGCTACAGCGCAGAGAAGGAATAAACGGATCGCAAGCTCATATTGAAGCCCAGGAAAACTTCTTAGCTAAGAAATATAAGTCTTTGAACTAGGCCTCAGTGGGAAGGGAGTACCACGGTGAGTGATTCGAACAACTGTCCAATTCATAAAGGCACAGTTCATGGTAAAAATGGTTACTGAGTTCTGCCCTTAGGAATACCCATTGGCCCCCAAGGGTATAGGAAGGACCCTCTCGCGCTCAAAATTTCGACGGTTAGGGCATAGCGGAAGTCTCGTTCCCGGCTCGCGCGGCCTTCCCGCCCCTCGATCGATGTCACGTCAGACGAGTGTCGAGGCGATACGGATTGCAAGTATTCACGTCAGGACCCACACACAATCAGCTGTTCGCCGAGTGACGAGGCGATATTTTTCTCTCATTTTTTTCTGTATATTTCTTTTTCCTGCTGCGATCCCTTACTTAATTTTTTTTTACTCCGAGAGGCTGAAGAAGGCGGGCCATTTTTGCTATCACTAGGGTTTTCTTTGTTAGGGTATGCTTATGAGTAAATAATTTTTGCTTACCCTAGTCAGTTATTCGCACCAGGACCCACATGCACGCAGTGAGACTTATTGTATAGCTTGTCCAAACGCCCCACTCTCCTTCATTCTTCTAATCTCACTCTCGGCCGATCCCCTCCTTAACGATTTTTCGAAGCCTTTTTCACTTTGGAAACACCGATTCACGCAGTTTCTTCACCCTTTATCGCACTATTTTCGATCTTGTCCTCCATTTTCCATCATTATCTGTATTACCCAAAATTACCGTGAACTGTGTCTTCAAATGATGCAGCTTTTTGCATGACGAAATCATCTTACTTATCTCTATCCATCCCTGTGCTCCTCCACCATTAAAGTTTAGGTGAAAACTATCTTCCCTCCTTCTCTGCGCTGTAGCGCTCAGCGTTGGAAAAGAGTGGTGCCCATTCCCCAACAATATTTTTACCAAACATACTCCTGAAAATAAAAATGAGTACTCAGTAGAACAGATGCAATTGTCGTTACGACTAGATGGCGTTTTGGCCGATGTAGTGCTAGTAGGACACAGATTAGCAACGTGTTAGTTTCTTGTTGTACTAACAATTATGTGCGGCCCCAACTACATTTTTACTTGATTCCGAAAGTTATTCACATGCATTTGACTAGGGTTGTGGGGTTGACATTGTAGCGCGAGCACACGTCCGAGCCAGGACCCATAGCCGGGTTACTATTAGGCTGATGGTCTACAGACTACTTGACTCGGTTCTTTGAAATGTGTCGGCTGCTCCCATTTTTCTGCCCACGTCTGCTGCAGGGGGGACGGTCACCTCGTGCGTCCTAGGACTCGCGCGGTGAAGTTTGTGACGATTCGACTCTGACGCCAGTTTCCGGGGCACAAACTTGCAGTAGAGTAGTTTAGTAGGGTTAGATAATCCTAATCTACTCTACTTCAAATTTGGGCCCCAATGATTGGCGCTAAAGTAGTTCTTATCTTTACGAACATCGTCGCGCAAATTTTCGCGCGCATCCTTGGACGCACGAGGTGACACATACCCCGTGCTGCACCCCGGTTAAATAAAGTTTTTGTCTGTTGTTCTTGTCTGACTGATGAGACACCTACCACCCTCTTCCCCTCCATGTGCCTCGCCTAAGGTAATTCTCTCTGCGATCTAACCTTTCGCCGTCAGTGAACGCAGAGGAAGTTTGAGTAGTCACGTAACCGTGTCCGCGTAGTTTCTGTTTCTAGGGTATGGGTGTGTGCCGATTCGTGCGATTCTGGGTGCGCCCGGCAAATTGCGCGGCGGAATTTGTGATGTTTCGAACGACTCTGCAGCCTATTATTGGGGCACAAACTTGAAGTAGAATAGTTGGGTATGGTCAGCTGACCCTACTAAGCTACTCTACTTCAAGTTTGTACTCCAATAGTACAAACTCGATCGAATTATCACGAATTCCGCCGCGCAATTTGCCGCGCGCACCCAGAATCGCACGAACCGTACGTCCCCCCTAGGGTATGGGTACATTAGTGCGTCCGCAGTTGCACGCGGCGCAGTTCGCGACGATTCGAACGATTCTGCCGCCTATCATTGGGTGCTTTCTGACTTCAATAACGCAACCGACGACCGGCCGACCGACGACGGTGACACTGGCCAGGTGTTGACAATGCAGTACACCGTTGGGTCACCGGCCTTGACCGCAATCTGTCCAGCATTGTCAGCACGTGTCCATGCTCCGCAGCCGTCGGTCGGTCGTTGAACCCTGAAAGCAGCCATTGGATCACAGGATTGGAGTAGAGTCAAGTTTATGCCCCAATAATAGGCGCCAGAGTCTCTCCAATCGCCACGGATCTCGTCGCGCAATTTACCGCGTGCATCTCTGCACGCCAATGTTCCACGCCCTCGTTTCTGTGTTGTTCAGGTACTTCAAGGGATATGTCCTAAAATCAGATTACAACTTAATTTTTGCAGTGAAAATGTGGCTAGGGGATGGACAGCGCCTTCCTGAATCATTGAAGGCTAAAATGCAGAGAAGGAGGGGTGGCCAACCTCACTTGTGCTTAGAGATGCTTACCTAAGTTCAGGAAGCGAAAGAGCTCCGGGGGTGGGTGATGATTATCTCATGCAAAAAGCTGAGGTGAGATACGAATTGAACGTACTATTGGCTCACCCCCATTTGGGTCACTCACCCCGGGGCTCCTTCTTCTCAGGCTTAATTAAGAAAAAACATTTATAACAAAAATGGTTATGGAAGCTCCCGAGCACCATTATGGGCTCGCGAAGTCGACTACTCCTCCATCTCTGCGCTCTAGCCGTCAACGATTCAAAAGAGCGCATCCTGCCCCCCTCCCCCCAACACTACACTTCCACCGTTTTTGCACTCAAGATATTCAAATGATAGCATCGTTCCGCTCAGAAAATCGTTTTGCGAATTTTGGGAGCAGATTCGAGGTTACTATGTAGGGTCCTATCGCACACGTACTACAAAACTTCGTAAAATGATACTATTCTTGGAAGAAAATCCACTGAGCTGAACCTTCTTGCTCATTGATCCCGATTTCAGGAGTATTCGACCACGTCAATAGTGGGTTCGAATGAATCCTTCAAGAATGTAGCTGGCAAGAAACTCTCTAGGAAGTGTCGCAAAACTCCAATGAGCGGCTCGTGCGCTGTGAGTATTCTGCTTAACAGTGAACTCTCTTGTATACCTAGATACCAGTAGCCCATAAAAAAATCCTAGATACTGTGTCATCTCACACCTATCGCCTTTTGTTGATATCCACAAATTTCTTTACTATCCAGACTTCATCATGGTGAAATGAGGTGGCATGTGGTAAGTTGATTTCCACACATCAATCAGGGCGCATAAAAAGAAATCTCACTCAAAATTGGCCCGGGCGCTTGCGCTCCGTTTTGCTTCACGAACATGAACTGGAATCAGATCTAGTAGGACGGTTGTTAGAATCGCAGTTGGTTTTGAATCGGACACTTTTGGTCTAGAAGTGATTGGATCATCCGCTTCAAACGATGTAACGATGCGAACGAAGTAACTTCACACTGAGTGTTCCCACACTTTTCATGAAAGGATATTGCATATAGACGTGAACATTCACGATCCTAGTACCGCGTGCTTTGACCGATCGCGACCGTCACTTGACTAAGGGTTTCTCCTTAACCAGATGTAGAATCTTTGCTTTTAACATCACCGAAAGTGTTTTTTTTTTTGTTCGTCTGGGGAGAATAAATGTGGCGCGTTGATTGCTGCTTTGCGACCAGTACTCAAGTGCTCAATTCAATCTCCATAGCCGTGATATCAGGCTCTGATTTCGTGGGTTTAGGAGGATAGGTTGTTCTGGTAATGGCTCAAGGGATGCGCTTTAAGTTTTCTCGTGACACCTTTATCAACGATACTGCCTGACTTCACATCGCAGAGTTGGCTTGTTCATTCTAGAGCTATGGGTTGAGCAGCATTACCACATCCACGGTGTACATACACAGGGCGACCAATTCTTCTGCGACCCAAGAATGCCTGAGGGAGAAAAACTGAGTTTTCAAGACTGCAGGAAGCTTGAAATCTATCAGAGTTCCTTGATCGCCAGTATCATTGCTGGGCCTGAGGCATCATAGCATCGCCTCGGAAATAGATGCGCATCACTGATAGCGATGATTATGTCGTTGGTTCACTTTTTCATTGACTACACAAAATCTGAATAAATGTAAGCGTCGAATTATGGTTAGGAGTAAAGAGACAACTTGTCATTGCTTCGAATGCAGCCTCGAAACTAGCCTAAGCTGGTTTAGTTTCAGGTTTGTGGAAGTCCTAGGAGCAGTGTTCACTTCGGGGTCATTTCGTGCGCTGCCTGCTCTGCGTTTTTTCGTCGCACCGTCTCTGAGAATCGAAAATATTCATGTCGACGCAGTTCCGAGGGAGGCTTCAATTGCCCCATTGATCAACGTTAGTTCCATTCGTACATGGATAAAACCGTTTTCTTTATATTCGTGCAGTTAAGAACATCGTTGCTACTGCCGATCTTGCCGATTTCAAAAATGTTTGTTAATGGGTATGAATCCAGAAAGTAAGTTTAGAGATTTTTCCGCATCATCAATCAAATTGCAAGTTTTTATTTAACCTTTTGACTCGGATGCATATGAAACTAATATTGAAACACAATCTGCCAAACAAGAAAGGCACTATTCATAACACTTGCTTTGGATGATGCATTGTCTTTCGTTTGATGTAGGTTAGAGGGGTGCTAGTTCTAATGAAAGATCACCTTTCAATTTGATATATATCCAAGTTTTCAGTGCATACAACTGAGGTTGGGAATGAACAATGAAACAGGGTGGAATATGGAAAGGTTGATACGAATGCAGAGGAAATTTCCTCAAATTACACATGTGTAATTAACTGCAGACGAAGAGCAGAAGCTTATTTAAATGCAATTAGTGCATGAAGTTGCTCAATCTCAAGTCTGGATATTTTAAAGTTCTTCGTTAGAAGGAAGACTGAAAAAACTTGCCCATCCTGCCATGCAAGTAATCGCGCTGCTCTGTTCCAGGTGTTCAGCTGTATAGAGATACTTATGGATCTAAAGGTGTGAGTCCGTCTCAAAATGAACGTTGTCTTGATCAGCAAGGAACTGTTCATGGTCTAGCTGAAGAAACAATTTTTTCGGCAGAATCACCTCCGCTAATGTTGAAGTACGTGATATCACGTAGAGAAGTCCTAAGAATAATGAAATCGCTTTCCAGGGAAAATATTATTCACATGAATTTGCTATGTAACTGTTTGGATTCCTGAAGACTGTCAGTATAGCTACCTCTTGGAATTTTGCTTTTTCAGATCTTATGTTGCTGAGCAAATGTCTGTACTCCCTCATCCGTCATCATGCTTCGAGCGAAGACTTGGAGGTGCATGTTTACATCTCCTAGGTAGTTCTAATGCCTACAAGGTCTGGGTTTCTTTTCTGACCACTGAAATTCATTCTCGTTTCGCTTGTTTTCCCATCTTTTGAAAAATGGTGAACGGTGTTTGTGCACCGCATGCTTCTTAATTGGATAAAGGAGGGTAGCATTGTTACGTATCTGTAGGAGAAATCAGAGAAGAGGCTCATCTCGTTCTCGATTCAACTCTGATGGTATCCACGAAACTGAGGATGATATAGGGTGAATCAGGGTTTGCTTTTAACCAAATTACGCAGTTTGTGCTCTTCAACCTTACAACAACAAGAACTTTTGTTTCATTCTTGATTCTCTGGGATGTGCTTGAGTACCCACTA